>JAUBOD010001086.1:1428794-1626178 GCA_032353885.1 Nothura maculosa
GCTAATTTCAGACACTGATCTTCCTTTTTTGACAAGCCCTTCACTGTTTCCAGTGATTTCCCATATGAAACACCTGAACCTACGATCCTGCTATGGGCATTACAGACATGTTTAATAACTCAATCCCAATAATTTCAAAATTCATAATTGTTTGTGCCAGGTGCTTACATTACCAGATATATTCAGTGCTATGGTCTAGAAAAGCCAGCATTCTCGGCACAATTAACCATAAAACACGAGATATTTTGTAATGATCAGGTGAGTATATAGTCATACAATGATTACATGTTTTCCTGATTAGTATTTCATAGAAAGAGAATGGTCATAGTCCATTCTTCATGGTTCTCATGGTTAAAGTTCGGTTTGCTATTGTTTGGAAAGCACAAACCTAAAGGCAAAATGCTAATGAAATAAGAAAAAAAAAAAAAAACCAAGAATTATTATTCTTATTTAAAATGTCTAGCTATAAGTAAAAGCCTTAGATTCATCAAACAAAAGATTCCCTCTGATGGACCCTCCTTAGTATGAAGGTCATTGTGCAGATACTTATACGAACAGCTCTGTTCTTAAGACTGCAAAATATCTTGAGAATAAAATTTTAATAGTCAATATGCTGTGAAAATGACAAAGTACTTAGAAAAGTATTCCTGCAGTGTTCTTGGTTTTTTAAATTATAAAAACAGAAAGGTTCGACTAACAGGTAAGACAGAATTAAAGAATTAAAGCAACTTGCATCCTAAATCCCACAGGATGCCTTTGCATTCTCCCAGAAACAGAAGCCTACCTTGGACTACAGAAATTATCACGAATGCTAATGTTTGTTCCTCACATTATCATATCAAGCCTATCTTTCCTAAGAAAATTACCCCAATCACAGCAGGAGTGAAGCAAAGAAAAAAATCAATGCATCAAAGCCCTAAGCATCACCTGTCAAGCAGTTTGGGTACTTTGGAATTTGTTAAGCCAGGCTTCAAGCCAAGATAAGCAAGATGGAGTGTGTATTCAGAGGGATTCCCACACAGACAGTGCACAGGAGACCTTTCCTAAATGAATCCTCTCTTTTGTTCAGCAAAGGAGATAAAAGTGTAAAAGTTCAAAGGAAAAGAATTTAAGTGAATGATTTCAGGCCAGTAAAAAGAAGGGTCATATCTCAACATGAGAATGACAAATACAATACGTATTTATACACTGCTTCAGAACACTGATAAATAATTTCAGAAATACAAATATGCTCTCTGCTTAAAAGGTAGGATGATTCACATCCTCATATCAATCATTTCACATTCCCAAATAAGGAGGTAACGTATCACTTAAAGGTCAAAGATTTTGTGTGTGGACAGTGGAGACTTGGAGCCAACTTCGATAAGAAACCGGATTAGTTAGAGGCAGAAAACGATGAACAAATCACCTGCCTGAGGAAAACTCACTGCCAATGAAGTTTCACTATCAGAATACCAAGGCATTTTGCATATAAAACATTCAGCAAGAGACAAATTAGAAATGCTTAATAGAATCTTTCATTTTACTGAAATTATTTTTGGAACTTGAGGTAATCACTCTCAATAAGCTGCCTTGCTAACCCTGAATACAACCATTCAACCGAAAACAGCCAAAAATCCCACACACAAATTAAAATAACAACCATCACTACCACGTATGAGAGACTGCCAGGGTAAAATGTCCAAGGTTTGAAGGAGAGTTTCAGAATTTTGAAACTGGAACAGACATATATTATATGCCAACGGAAAAGCAAAACAAACACACACATATACAAATAAAACGACAGGTAAATGTGGCCACAACTTAGAAACTTGTTCTCCCACCTCCCTGTCCCAACCTCTTCAAGTCACTGTGTCAGAATTAAGAATCTGCCTCTTGAAACTTGGGACAGTGAACATCTTTGTTGGTTCTATTTTATTTTATTGTAGAAGAGAGTGAGGCTTAACAATACAAAATGCAAAGCAGATGGTAGAGAAGAAAACATTTTACGATGATTTCTTCTTCCTAAAGGCAGTTGTTCAAAGCTGGTAAGGGTTTGTAATGTCGAAATAATTCCCATGGGAGACATTAATAGGGAAAGCAGAGATGAGACAGCCAAGGGTGTGATATGCACAGTCTACACACGATGGCACAGTGTACACAGGACATGTGCATGCATTTCAACACACTTCACCATCCAGAAATACTTTTGGATCTCCCCCCATAGAGATTTAAAGGATTTCAATATATTTTGGTGTTAGATAGCTCTAATATCAAACCTTCAAGGTACTTTAATAGTCTGAATGCACAGGCATAGATTACAATGCATATAAGCAGAGTAACTTACATTCCCACTTTGGTAAGAAACGGATCACATGTGGGTGGGTTTTTAGCTAGCAGGGACAACCTGGACTTCCACCCTGGTTTCTGTCAACATATAAGATTTCCTATAAAATCAGTCACTCCCAGTAGCTTCCTTAGATATCCCATAAAAGAGATAATACCACCAAATAAGTCCTTACACAGAATTATAACACACTGAGGCAGAACACAGTACTAGATTAGCACACACAAGGTGGTAATCTGCAACAAAACCTTTTGATTTCACTTCTCACTGGTTTTACCAGCTAGAGAAACTGAATAAATTGTGGTATAATCAATCCTGAATAAATGCAAACAGACCCAGAAGCAAACACAATCCTTCCTTTGCATTCTCCTTTTCCTTCTCTCCCTGTATTTTCTCCCCTCACTGCTTTCCCATCCCTAGGAAACCATCTACAACCTCATGATACTGACTGAAGAAAGGGACCCTACAGTTGCACTTGATCACAGATCCAAAAGCCTTGTACTATCTGCAAGTGCCTGTGAAGAGTCTCCCGTGCTGTCAAGGACATTTTTTAAGTGGACAGGAAGAACCTGCATCCACTTTGTTTTTACCAGTTTAACTCCCATGAGCTCACAGACACATGCTTGATTTTGAAGGGGAAACTAAGGAGGTATTTTTATTAGGGTTTTTAAAAATCAAGTAGTTTCCAGAAAATTTTCTGGATAAATCCTCATGACTGTGCATCAGGCTTAAGCTCTGGTTAAGTCACTGCCTGCCGTTCTGCTCAGCATCCAGCACAAAAAGACTTCTGACAAGAGCATCCCTAAGGACAGCTCTCCAGTGTAGCTCGTTTGCTTTCACTCACCACAGAACATGGCCAGTGGTCTTCCTATCCCTTCTGAAGCTCAGGAATTTTTAGACTACAATTAAACTGTTTAATATCTTTGCATTGCAAAACTGCTATTTCATACTCCAACCAAGAATTAACATTCTCAAGTTTTGAACAGTAACATCCTTTGAAGATCAACCTTTAAGAACTATTTCCATTCATAAGCTAATCTGCAGCAAGTACAATTATTTCATATCTTTCCCAATGCAACTGCAAGCACAGGGGAATTCATAGTAGAAATAAATGGGTACACACAAAATGAACAGCTGAAAGCTATCCAAATCAGCATTTACAGAGTTTTGCAAGGATTGCACAGGGCTGCTACAAGAGGATACACTATATAACTTTTTCACATTGCATTATACAGTAGAGGTCATTCATTTTGCAGCATACATAACGCAACCAAGAGATCAATATCAAGCTGTCACACATCACCTAGAAAAGCACCCAGACCTAACCCTTGACTGATACATACCAACTTTTGATTTATCTTGCATCATAAATATGCAATAAAGAACAGCTGAAGCAAAATACATCCAGAACACTGCACACTCTTCTTTCAGAAACTCAGAATTACACAAGCCAACCAATAGCAAGAGATTCAGATCTCACTCATTAATAAAGCACATTTTTCTCAGATTGGTTCCACAGGCTTCAACTGGATTCCAATGTAAACAGTTACAACTCATTTCATAACAATGATACAAACAGGGTTTTTCTTTGGAAGAGCACATATTGCTCCATTAATTATGTAAGTGGATGCCACCCCCAGAAGTTAACCTGTAACCCTGACAGGCTGTTCAGATGACTAGTGACATACTCATATCTTATGCGCTAACTATAGTTTAATACAAACTATTAGTGCGAGCAGAAGATGATGGCCTTACATCTGAATGAAGTCACTGAAAGTCATATGGACTTTAAACATACAGATTAATTTACATACAAGAAGATAGCAATTTGTTACAGAAGCTGGAGCTTCATAAACACCTTTTTTTGACAAAAACAATGTTTTTATTCTTTTTAAGCAAAAAAGTAGGTAATACTATAGTTTTTTTTTGAGTTTTTTTTTGTTTGTTTTTTTAATTTTTCTTCTTCCCATAAAAGCTTAAGGAAACATCAGAAAGGAAAGAGATGAAGTCCACTGCAGTCTCCTGGTTTAAGGCAAGCAAACAAGCTGCACTGCAAAACCAAGTACCAACCATCCTAATGACTCCATGCAGAACTGTGTGGGAAAGTGCTAATTTCATGGTGACACCCAAAGGGAAAAAATATACTGATTCAAGCTGATTGAGGAAAGAGAAATACTTTTCAGATTATCTTGAAGAAAACTGTAAGAATATCATAGTATTTATGTCCCTTAAAGCAGTCATGGCATATGTTAGTAGGTCAGGTTACTGGGTCAGTAGGTTCTTTATAACCACTTAAGAGTAACTAGAAGTACTGGTGGCTTTTATTACACATATGTGATACAAATAGAAACATTTGATATCCGATTTAGGTTCTTCTACATTTTATATAAAATAAATCAAAAATATTGAAAATTACTTGAAAGTGATCACAGTTAGGTCTAATAAATATTCCTCTTTTCTACTGAATTAGATAGAAAAGAAATTCTGAAACTCATGAAAAACATTCATATTCTGTACCAAACTGTACCACTTTAGGGTTTTGTTTTTTTTTTTAATATACCTACACATGACATTGTAGAGAACAATCTAATGAAAAACGCTAATAAAAAGGAGTTAAAAAAGGGCTTCACAAAAGCATGGGGACTTGATATCTTCTCAAACGGCACGTCTGTCAAATTTGGTTAGAATTAGTAAGCAATTTCAAAGACTCAGACAGAACAAACTAGAAGACAGCAAGTACATTCACTCAGTTCTTGTTTTTTTAAGAATATCTGGCAACAGCGGAGAATCATGACCAGGTGAAAGTCAAATTTCAGATTTTCCCAATGTAAGATTAAGCTGACAACTACTTGTATCCTGAGAACAGATTTCTTTTCATGATTTTCATGTTTTAATAGATGACAAATTTTGTTACTAAAGCAATAAAAAAAATGAAAATGATGTGATTTTATACTAAAAGTGCCAAAGTTGTAAATAGTCACCTCCTAAGCAGGCAGTTGTTGCCAACTGAGGTCTCTAAGGAGTCTGCCTTAATTAAAAATCCATCCTTCTTTATCACACACTGTACACCCTGGACTTTGAAGAGCCTTTCACTTTTCCCAAGCTCTGCTTAAACCAACATGACAAGCAGATGGCAGAAATACAGCAGCTATAAAAGGTGAAAAGTCAGTTTGCATTTCTGAAGATTTTACCTTGGAAAATGAAAGAGAAACTACAGAATCTACCAAAAAATTTGGTTCTTCCAAAATCAGCACTCAATTCTGAGACATAAAATATTTAATAGTACTCTTAAATGATTAAATACAAAACCATTGCTGTAAAACACTATTATTCTGCACAGTGTAGGTATTCTTTATTCTTCTACGTGTTCAGGCAGTCTTACAAAGTGTCCTTGTGAATTCCCTAGTCTAAATGTTGGGTCTCACATATTTAATACAGCCTTAACTCAATTTTGATTAAGAACAAGCTTCTCTGTTTAACTGGAAATAGCACACAGTAGTCAGTATAATTCAAAATATACACCGAAGAACCACATTTAAGCAAAAACATGCATATTTTGTTTCAATGATGCATCTTTCCTTCCTCTCTATAACAAATTCCTTTCTTGAGTTCTTCAAGAATTGCTCACCTGTATATTATTATAATTAAAGCATTAAGATATATACATTTAGCTTGATTTCTACTTCTCCAAAAGGAAATTCAACTATCATTTCTAATGTAAATTACTGACACTAGCTCATCAGCAAAATTACATCGTGCTCATTAATAGCTGGTTATCTCAGGGAAAGTCATGTGATTTTGTTTTAATATTGTCTTATTAGCAGCCAATTGAAAAACTGTAATATTAAAGACAACAAGACACACGTTTCATATAAACCAGGAAATGAGGTACCAGCTTTCAATTCACTGGATAAATGGGGAGAAATGCAAGATTTGAAGAAGGGCTGGCAGGGGTGAGAAAGGTCTCTGTAAACATAGTCCGTGTCACAAACTGCAAAGCAGGACCATCAGGGCTACCCTAGAGGGCTATCCAAGCAGGAATTCCTGTCCTGGATATATGTATGGACACAAGTCAAAGTAAAATAGCACCATCTAGTGCCTGAAAAAGCCATTAATGTAATGCATTTTCCTGAAAGAAAAATTCCTCTTACAGAAAGATTTAGTTGTATTTAAAATATACATATATGAAATATATAGATAAAATATATAAAAATATATTATATATATGTATAAGCTATACAATTACGATTATTAAAGAATCACTATTTGTTTGATTCAATACAAATATAGATAAAATTCAAGATGTTTAATGCAAAAAAATAAAATCCTAAATCAGCATACAATGTGTAAAAGACAAAATATTGAGACCAAAGTAAAATTTCCTGATAAGTACTTTTTATTCTTAATGACCATGCTAGATTTTCTAAAACTAACACAATTACACAGATCAAACTCATTCAGAGAAGCTCTATTTCCTGAAAAGACTTTATAGTATCTCTAGAATTTGAGCACTGTTTTCTCAGAACTAAGACAATTTACTCAAGCAAGCAGAATGTTTCTTGTCGGTACTCAATGTAGATCAGAAAAGTATTACAGTTTCTTACCTTGGTTTATTGTGTGGCAGTGCCTTTGCGTCAACAGGAAACATTTTGGAAACAAAGACAATAACTGGGGCTGTTGGTTCACTGCTGCACTTCAGGAAAGCTGAACAAAATTGAAACTTAAGTTATTTCATCAAGCATCTAAAAACTGCAAACTATTTCACACTCTAAACAATCTTACTATTGTAAACTATTTAGGGAAGGTGCAAAGGAAGGTGCAAGTGCATGACAATTACCATGACATGCACTAAACTCAGGTACACTTTATTGTCATAACTAAGAGCAGGTCCCAGTTTGGAGGCCTGTGTCTTCTAGTTAACTTACATTGATAGAGTGTTTAATGTTAGTTTGCACAATACAGTGTTTTCCTTCAGCAGAGGATGAAAATATCAGCTCCCTTACTTTCAGGGAGCAATTTTATTGAACTACCTCTTGAAATATCAAGAGATATTAGATACCTTACAATAAAACAGAGGTCTAGTTATAAAGCCAAAAACCCAAGCCATATGCAAGGCCTACTTTTTTCTCTCCACATACTCATTTAAACAGATCTTTATAATGCTACCTCATTGTGGGAGCATTACATGTACATCAGTGGAAAATTGGATTTCCAGCTCTACTGAATACTCAGCAGTTCTCAGCTTGCTTTTAGCTTTTCCTTAAAGAAATTCACCAGATACACTAGAAGTTGACCCTTTCGAGGCATCATCATCTTTCTGATGCTACATACATGAACATGTGCAGAGCCTATATTTATAAATAACTCAGAGCTCCAAAAACAGAATATGAGCATATGATGAGCATCCCTACATTTAGTACTGCGTGAAATTCTGTTGTTAGAACTATTTACAAATATTAATCACACATCCTTCCTAAATGCCCAAAGAGGTTCAGAGCCTCAGATTTAAAAACACCTGCAGCTTGAGCTGCCTAAAAGCCATATGGGATAGAAGAAAACACTAGGCTATAAAAAAGACATACAATACTACAGCATGGCACTGATAAACATCAATCAAGCTACAAGCAAATTAATTATAAAACTACGTAGAAGTCACGATGCATCTTATGATTCAAACACAAAAGACAACCAAGAAAGAAAGAATTTTGTAGCTGTCATGTTAATTGGAGAAAGGTTACTGACCACTTTTCAGTTCCTGGGTTTCTGGCGGTAAAGAATCAAATGTTCTAGCTCCAACACACATCAGCTTCTCCACTCTCTCGGCAGTGATGTCAAGAGGACTGGGAAGTTTATTACACACCATAGCTACAACACATTGCTAAGGATATATATTTTCTTAATGATAAACGATAAGAAAAATGCTTTAGATGTTTATTTAAGTCAACAATATAATGCACTAATTGTCAGTGTTAGCAGATAACTAACATCCAGCTCTATCTCTTACTGTGTGTACAGCTCCTCTCCCACCCTTAGTACTGCTAGGAAACTCAGAATAGCACAATTGGAACAAGATTTACAGAATTAATTGGTAATCATACATCAATAATTTATATGCAGCTACCAATTAGTTACTATGCACACATAAGTATACAAGTGCATAGGCACAGACACAAAGCTCACAGACGGTAAAAAAGCTCTCCTTCTTGTAAAATAAAGTCACACAAAGTTTTAATGTCTAAATTCAGCTAAATTTAATTAGTTCTTTCTTCCCAGTTATAATCACGCAGATCTCTCCTTTGTCTTGCAGTGAAGTAGCTGCTCCTCACTTCAATTTGTATGGATGTTTCCCTAGCTTCACTCATAGCACTGTTTCATCAACATCTTCAGTCATTATGAGAAAACCAACAACAAATTACCCTCTTTACTGTCTTTTACACATTATTACTCCAGAAATAATTTTCTTCTCCAAATGAAGCTCTCACTAATTTGGATCCTAAGAACACATGAGCTTTCATGCAAGTCCAACACTGCCATCACCCTAAGATACAACAGCTTCTTGAAGCTTTTTGAAACAGCATTTTTGAATTTGATATTCACAAAGAATTTCAAATCATAAACCAAAGTAGGAATCAAATTTAAAATACAGTCATTCCAAAACACTTTTTCAAAGGGAAGCTACAGCTACTGCAGCATCTGCAACATAAACTATGATACCAGAGAATAAAATACCTTCAGGCAAAAGCCATTCTTCAGCACATCAGTGTGAAAAAAAAAATCTGAATAATTATATGCTTATTATGTGCTATATATTATGAACAATTAGATATATAACTTTTTAAATAACAAATGCAAAGACAAGCAACAAAGAATTAAAAGGTTGATCTTGTAAATGGGTGTGTCTAAAATTTTAAAAAATTGATGGAAAAAAATAGAACTATAAAAAGGAGATTACCTTATTCTTCAGGAACAATACTAAAATATACACATGAACTACATAAAAAAAATTACATTATTTTGTAAGTTAATTTTCTAATGAAAACATGGATGCAGAACATGAAGCTCATAGAAATAATACCCGTAGATAAGTAAATACGCAGATATAGGTACTAACTGAGAAAATAGATCAAACTATTATAGGCACGAAAAATAAAATTAATTATACTAAATCACATACACACTAGCAAGCTCTGAAATCTAAAAATTGCTAATAGAATAACAATTTGTCTTCAAGGATACAGAGGACTGCCTCGGATATTGGTAGCCACTGGCTACAAATGGCAGTAAGATGAACCTTAGGGTCTGCATGCCGTGACTCCCGTGCACCAATTTTCAATCCCAAAGAGGTGACTATCTTCTCAATTTTTTCTTTGTCTCTATAAGGAGAGGAAAGAAAAATAAAAGACTCTAAGTAATTCATGTAATTCTTAACACACCTACAAGTTCTTGTGATCAGAATATTTCAAAAATCATTATATCAATTAGTGATTCATGAAAACATCACAATTCTCACCTTTTCATAACAGATTCATACAGATTCCATATGTTGTCCAGCACCAGCTGCACAAACAAGGGTTTCTTTCCTTTTGACTGGTAAAACATAAAATACACATTATATAGCTAACTACTAGCCATGCCTCAGCTTTAGCAAAAGTTGCTAGGCTAGACTTTAAATATTTTTATGAGGAACTGGTAAAATCTTGACTCAAAAGCCAACCAGTTAGAAAAAGATAACTGCACAAGATCTCTAATTCATACTCTATTAAAAAAGTTTGAATATATGATTTGAATACACAAATATGTAAATTATAAGTTAGATGAGATGTGGCTTCAAGAATTTTTGAATGATCTTACCCCTACGGGCTGATGCAAGGGTATCTTAGCAGGTTAATAGCTCTACTAACATTGACAGAAAAAGATACAGAGTCCAATTTTCAAACTACATGATGAGGAAAAGTACCATTTTTGACATTACAGAAATCCATCAACAACCTTCTTATGAAATTACCTGATCACCTTTCATTATCTTCTTTGCTTTTGTATTTAAATAATAATCTCCCCATAAAGTCTTCTGAAGTACTGCAGGCTTGATTCCAATCTTTTGGCTGTACAGTTTGGCAAAGTGCTCAATCCTGAAAGAATAATTAAAAAAGCCTCCTAATGAAACTGTAATGCTGTTTCTGTTTAGATGTGCTTACCAGTCCAAACAAGCAATAGTTTACAGGGTAATCATACACAAACCTTATTTTATTTTCCCCAATTGCCTTCACTTGAGCTCATTTTACATCTACAAAATCATTCAGTAGTAAGAGCTCAAGAACATCTAGAGTGTTTGTTTTTATTTTAAGACAGCTCAAAAACTGAACCTGTTTATCTGAAATACTTTTATACTACTCCCAGAGTAAAAAATAAAAGTAATAAAATAAACCTTCTAATATTAACCTGTAACTCTCATGTTTATTTTATGAAACATACATTATGCATTTAACTATGCTCTATGATCAGAATGGTAGAAGCTGATATCAAATATCCTTTGAACCACACTTGAGCTCACCCTGTCATTTGAGGTAAACATTTTTTTCAAACAAGGAATGGCCTAAATATTTGATTTAAGTATTACTTAAATAATTTGTCAAGGATAGAAAATAATATAAAAACATAATGCCATAACAAAAAGAAAATTCTGAGACTAGAGAAGCAGGCTGCTTACAACCTAAAAGGGGGTGCTGATGCTTCTGTGGTTTCCTCACTGTGAGGAAAGTGTTCAGTGAGTACTTGTAGGAGATTTTATTTTCACATGTTTTCTTCCCATACATATAGAGAAATAGACATATTCACAATCAGAACAAGAATATTTATAGAATATAATTTAATAATCTGTCCATCTAATTGCAAAATTGCAAGTTTTTGCATATCTAAAGCACCTGTTTATGTCAGCAAGATAGAAGCTGCATGTCCTGAACTGAGCCCCAAACCATCTTTTCCAGTAGTTCCCCAGAAGTTGAAGGAGGAAAAAACCTCCATGACTCCTGTGCCAGCAGCTGCTGCATGTGGGTTTACGACACTCTTTCAACACCTGAAGATGTGGAAAAAAACACCTGTGCTCCTCCCAGCACTGGAACAGACTGGCACTGCCTGATGGCTTTATTTATTCTTCTACAACAAACCATAATATTCTTAAGAACAAAGCCCCAAAACATCTACCAACAGTCAAGGCCTGTCCTAATTAAGAAAATGCTCCACTGATCCATATTTCACCAGATGGTATTGCTGGCAGTCCAGACAGATCTCCTGAAATCCATTTAAAAAAAGCCTTTTTTTTTTTTCTCTCATTATGTGACTTCTCAGAGCCAAGACCCACCAGCTCACAGGAAGCCACCAAGCAGTATCTGAAACCAAGACAGGCTGTCACTGAGTTTCAAGAAATATGTTAATACATTTTGACGATGTCAGAGGAGAGAAAAAAAATTAGAGAATAAGAACAGGTATAAGTCAGAAAATTACCAGACAGGAGTCATGTCACATTGTCTAAGCTGGAGGAACATTGTGTGGGACAGAAAACAGTTTAATATAAATCACACTATCATGTACTGAGTATCAAATTTACATGTAACAAGAGAAAAATACCACATCACACGGCCTCTTAACACAAGCATAATTCAATAACCTAAGAAATGTTTCAATAAATACAACAAAAAAGAAATAACTTTTGGAGAATCCTAACAAATATATTTTTTAATTTTCATATTCATACCAAAAAACGCAGTGCTTTCTAAAGTTCCTATCAATACCAATACTTCCTCTAAGAAACAAATCTTAAAAACAAGATGACAGCTAGAAGAACTAAGTTAGAAAAGTCTTACAGGATAGGTTCAGCTAAAATATCTGCAGGAATGCTTTGCTTAAGAATTCTTAAGATTACTACATTTGACTCAGCTGTCACTCAGTTACTGCAAGGGCTGTATCATTTCTGCAGCCAGTTCCTCTCAAACTATTTCCCCTCTAAACAGAAAGACAGAAAGCAGGACAGACAGACACACGGCATTAAGAGTAACTTATACTGCCCTTTGCTTAGGGATTTTTAATTGCTCAAAGTTGGATGCCAGTTCTCTCTCTTACATAAGATTTCTTTCACTTCATGTCTGAACTTTACCTCTTCAAATCATAAGACAGTGAATTGTAAGAGGGAATCTAGGCAAAAGCAGAAGCCTGACATCAGCAGTAAGCACAAAGATCCAAGTACTACAGTGCTAACACAATTACCTTTGTTTGGCAATATAAAACTAAAATGTGGATGTGACAGATCTATCTGCAGACTGGAACCAGCTGGAACTTAAAGGTACTCAGCCCACAGCCATGACACCCTCTCCCACTCCTTCTCTAACTCAGCACTTCTTCTCTTGTTGCACCTTGGTTTGACAGAGCTGGTTCCCAACCTGACCACATGTCTTCATAAACAAGCTCCAATCCATAACACGCTCTTTGCTTTAAGGGTGCTCACGTTCTCACCCACACATTGTAAACGCACGAGCTATCGCTCCCTGCCATATGCTCAGCCTGTTTTCTCTCCAATGAAAGACACCAGAGGTTGAGACCGAGCTCCTAAAATGAAGGAGAAATGCTACAGAATACTGGGTATGAGGAAAAAGCTACACTGCACAGTTAGGTGGGTGTGCAGGAAATCAGGGAGACATAAGGCATGAAGAATTCAGGCCGAGGGCAGTGGGGAGCAGCTCAGACAAGGGATGTTCAGCCTCAGACTCATCCTACACAACGATTTAGGACACAGTGCTGCTAAGCAGGATGGGAAGCTGGAGAAAATCCAACCAGTAAAGTGCTGGCTTTCTGTATGGTGAGGCAGCAGAGGTACCAAGCAGTGGGGAGCACTGCAGAACTGCAATTGTGGGGAACCTCAGGGAGTTCAGACAACACCTGTGTTCATGGGTGGACCACAAACGCTGTGAAGACCATGTAAGGTTTTCCACATAAACGGAAAAGTTTTCCAACAGGCATCTTGTATGAAAGAACCTTAAGTCTAAACAAAAGCTCGACCTTGACTGAAAAATGATACAGTTCAATATTGCACAATCATTTAAAAAACAGAGATTGGACTAAATTATAGAGTGCACTTTTCCAACTGTATAACAGGATAAAGACAAGGACTCCACCTTGTGGCAACCAATCTGTATGTGCAACCCGAGCAAGCAGCTGCTGCCCTCTGAACCTCATTCCTAAGAGCAGAACTGAAAGAGAGACCTGACAGCAAACTCAAATATGGCCAATTTTCTGAAATTTTTCTACCCTCAAATTCTGTGCAATGGTCTTCAATAACTGCTGAAACAGAAATACAAATGTTATGTAACAAAAGATAAGAAATGCACCTGAAAAAAGAAAAATAACAGAAAAAAAAGTTCATTATGACAGGTAAGTATAAACACCTGAAAAAAAAGGCATAATTTCACAAAGAAGCCAAAGTCTGGTGTAGAAAAGGCAGATCAAACTAATTCCATAACCTAGAACAAGCTCTGCACTGGACAGAACTGGACAGCTGAAACTGAAAGCCTGTTGCCAGTTGTCCATCTTGTTATGCTCGTTATGAATGTCACTGACCCTGGAGCTAGAAGGGACAATCCTCTTGTGAAACAGCTCTTGTACTCCTGCAGCTTTTAGCCTGCTCTGTTAAACTGCACTGATCAATAGAACACTAAATTCACCTTAATAGGCTAGGTCCTAAACTAGTTGGCTTAGCAGATGCTCTATAAAATAGAGGTCTTAGATCAGCAGCAGCTGCTTCCATTGACAGATGCCAAAGTCAGTATTTTCAGCTGTCCAGAATTAACATACAGTAGAACTGACAGCTACACAGCAGCCTATCACATACAAAAAATATTAAAAATATATTGCAAATGACAACACTTTAAGCTCTTACAGTAATAAATAGGAAGACAGTAACTAAATCTTGGACTTACCCAAAACCCCAGCCATCAATTGCACTGGCAAACACCACATTTCCATAGTCCGGTGAGAAATAAAGATGGGAATCATCTGTATCTTCTAAGCCAGCACTCCAGTCATAAATTTGATCTCCTGCTGCAGAATCTGAGGCACTTTCTGTTTCTTTTTCAGCTCTTTCCTCCAGTACTTTAGAGGTAAAGAGGGTTCCTGTGACTGCGTTGATCTATGGGAGGGTAAGAACACCTTAGGATTTACTCATTCCTTCACAATTCTTCCAAATAAAATGCAATTCAATACAACCTCACCAACATAAAAGATTTGTTTAACAAATTAAAAAGCAATGCTAAGGATTCATAATGCATAATTCATAATTTAAAGCAGAAGCCCTTCTGAATCTAATCCTGTTCATGTGAAAGTAGGGGTTTGATGACATTAAGTCATTAACATATGAGGATTGTTGCAGATATAAGTTATCACACATAATGTATTTTGTTTCTCCAAATAAAGAACTGTGACATAAAAACTCATTACAACCAAGAGCCAAACAATAAACAAAGGCCAAGGAAAACCATGTAGTGCTTATGGAAAACTCTAACAATAAAAGTTTCAAGGCAACTTGATTCACAGATTTAAAGATGAACTAATTTCATTTTTGCACATACCCACCAGCATTTGCCAAGAAGATATATTTGATATTCTTTATACTATACCATCTGAGGTGCAGAATGTGCATGATGGCACTTGGTCTCAGGAAGCAAAGAAAACTGGTTCTACTACCTTATATTTATTCCAAGTATGAGCCACTGCAAATCACAATGTCACTCAATTGGGAGAAAAAGGGACGGGAGTAAAAACAAGACAAAAGCTGCTGTATGAACATGTCAGTAGAGCGTGAATACCTGTTCCAAGATATTCTTCAGATGCATGTATGCTTCCTGGGGAGTGAACTTCAGTTCCACAATCAAACGGTCAATCTTATTTATCACCAATACCGGACGGATGTTTTCTAGCCATGCTTGCCGTAGAACTGCTTGAGTCTATTAAGAAGAAATAGGATTTTTAAACCCACTATAGAAAGCTGGATGCCACAAAAGGAGTGCAGTGTTAAAGAGAATGGCAACATAATTCTGAAACGTAAATAAATTTGCAACAAGGTTCTGGTTTGAAATGTCAAACAGAGCCTTGACTCACATAGTATGTAGTGTTAGTTAATACGGAATTCTGAAGAAATCATTTTCACAGCAAAAAAAGCTCCCCCTAACACATAGTTTCTAAACCAAGTTTGAAAATCAAACTATGAAACAGTAAGTAAAACATAACCATCACAATACTTTTTTGAATAACTCTTTGCTTTCAATTCCCTGAACACACATAATGATATCATTTGATTCATTTTCCCTTTAGATGTTTATTCTTCCCTATACAAATATTCCATTATCAGAAAAAAGAGATATACTCACTGCTTTAGCACCACACCCACTCACCAATGAACATTACTCTTTTTTTTTCAGCACAAATGGAAAGAAAAAAAATCACTATCTTCTTTCATATCTATGTTATTTATGCAAAGTTTCACAAATTTCTTAAATCAGTTTAACTTATTTCTAACAATATACTTAAGACATATAAGCATTCTTTTGCTTACTCTCTCTTCTCTATCCTCTTCATGTATTTAATATACTTTATTTCACCTGTGGACAGACTCCTTCAACAGCATCCACCACTATGATGCAACCATCACAGAGTCGGACAGCAGTAGATACTTCTGAAGAAAAATCCACGTGCCCTGGAGAATCTATTAAGTTTATCAGATACTCCTCATTATCTACAATCAAACAAAAAGGTAGTATTACAAAACAGATCTCAGAAATATTTATTTCGGTCATTTAGTTATACTGTTTAGGCTACTAATACTAGAAACTACAGTGGCAGTTATGCTTTCAAAACTTTCCACCAGGCCACCGTACTTTAAGTATAGAACCATGTGATAAATCAGCAAAGTCACCAAAGAACACAACGCAGGACTGGAAATCTTGAAATTCAAAGAAATGTGAAATGTAATAATCAAAGAATACTGCAGGGTACACATAAAATACAGCAGGAGACTTCTGACTTGCTTATGTCAAATTCTTAAGGTAGCTTCTCTAACACTAACATGGAACTTGACTGTCCTGGTTGTCAACCTAAAAGTCTAGGTCTTCGCAGTATCACAAACTACATTGGAAAAATCTAAGAGTTGCACATAAAATATCTCAACAAGAATAAACAAAACGAAACAGAAAGAGAACATGAGCATAAAACTTGAAGTTTATACTTGCCAACAACAATAACTTACCCTTCTCAAAGTGCAATGAAATGGCACTGGATTTCATCGTTATTCCTCGGATCTGCTCATCCTCTCGACTATCTAGGTATCTCAGCTGAGTAGAAAAGCAGAAAAGGAGGTGATGATAAATCAGCACATTTATCTTCACAAATTACCTCTCAACTGTCTCAGGGGAAATACTGTCTAGCGAGACTTGAAACTTCATTCCTTGATCTCCCCTGAGTTACAAATCCCAAGTACCTACACACTAGAATTTGTTTAAAATTACAGGAATACTCTACCTTTCCTGCCAAACGGCTGGAGATTATTCCATTGCTAGAAATCAGGCAATCAGCTAAAGTAGTCTTGCCTGAAAAGAAAAATAAATAGTTTCAATAAGTATACACAACAGAGAAGGACAAGACAATGTTACGAATATTGACAACATCCACTGTTATGCCGTATAAAAAATAAAGGAAGGCACAAAAGAGTTAAATCAATGACACAAACGACTCAATTTGATGTACATCAAGTGCTCATAATTTGTTTTTAGTAAACTGGGCACCACTATGACCAGAAAAAGCAATCAAAAGGCAAGCGGCTTCTTACAAAAAGCAAAACCCTGATACATTATATCATATATATATATAAAAGGTAAACTTAATACCCTGAAAGACTTATTTACCACTTCCACGTGCACAGTGCAGTTCTACCCACCCATCACGCAGAGGTAACACCTCACCCTGCGCACACGAACCCTTAATTCATGTCAACAACCCAAATCAGCATTACAGAAGTCGAAAAGAAAATCAACTTATCAAAACTTGAGGCTCTGTGGAATAACGAAGGGTGGTTAGATAAGAACCGAGGCAAGGGGCACGTGGGCAAGTCTCTTCATGGCCCATGGCGGGACCGATGCACCTTGGACCCGACCGCGGCGGCTGCGCAGGCCGCGGGGCGCCCGCCTCGGTCCCGGCCCCGGTCTCGGTTCCTTCCCCGGTCCCGTCCCGTCCCGCTCACCGTGATCCACGTGCGCCAGGATGCAGATGTTCCTGATGCCGCCCGTCTTCCTCTGGAGGCCGCGGCTCCGCTCCGCGCCGCTCAGCACCATGGTGCTCGCTCTGCGGGGCGGGAACGGGGCGCCGCGCTCAGCCGCGGGCCGGGCGGGCAGCGCCCCAGGCCGCTTCGCCCCGCACCGATCCGCCCCTCCCGGGCCAGTCCCGCCGGGCCCGGCCGCCCCACAGGACACGGCGGGGCCGGCAGGGCAGCGGAGGGAGACGAAGACCGAACGCCGACACCCCCCGCGCGTCCCGCGTCTCCCTCCGCCGCGGCGGAGCACCGGGGAGGGGGGGGGAGAAGGGGGCGCCCCCACCTGCGCCGCCGCGCGCCGCACGCACCCGGAAGCCGGCAGCCCAGCCTGGCCCCGCCCCCGCGCGTGACGTCGGGCGGAAGCGGCGGCCGTTGCTAGGCGACGGCTGAGGCGGCGGCGGCGGGAGGATGAGGCGGCCGAGGTGCCTGTGCGAGCTCTGCACGTGCGGGTGAGCGCGGGAGCGAGACAGGGAGGCTGGAGGAGCCGGAGCGACAGGGCCGACCCTAAGGGCGCCTAGGGAAGCCCCGGGAACGGCCCGGGGCTCGCGGGGCTGCTCTGGGGCCGCCCGCGAGGGCCAACCCTAAGGGCGCCTAGGGAAACCCCGGGAACGGCCGCGGGGCTCGCGGGGCTGCTCTGGGGCCGCCCGCGAGGGCCAACCCTAAGGGTGCCTTGGGAAGCCCCGGGAAGGGTCGCGGGGCTGCTCTGCGCAGCAACGTCTGGGAGAGCGGAGGGGCCGCGAGGGCTCCTACTCGCGGCAGCAAAGGCAGAATCCCAGGTTGAAGTCAGCCTTAAAATCCCCAAACAGGATGTATCTCGTGTCCAAGACACTGGAAGCGTCTTCCCCGGGCACTCCCCTGGAGCGGCAGACTCCCTCCCGCTGCTCCCACACGGGACATCAGCCGCTCTTCACATCTCTGGCCCTACTTTAGGGCTGTGCTTTGCCCCAGAGCTTTGCTTCAACAGGCCTAGATGATCAAGAGGTACAACGTTTCCTTCATGATTTAATATCAAACACAGCTTAGGCTGAAGTACAGACAGGGAGTGATAGGACAGTGTGACAGCAGAAAGCTACAACACAAGTGAATGCCAACTTAAATACTCGGATTTATAATATCAATTACTGAATAAAACAGAAAGCTTAAACACTGAAACATTGACGTTTCTGCAGAAAACAAAATCTTAAGAAGTTAGAGCTTTAAGCAGCATATTGTGTTTGCTTTGGTGTAGCTCCAGTGTGCCTGTGTTTAGAGGAGCCCTGGTTGCTTGGCAGTGTTACCTGGATGTTATAACACAGACGTGTTCTAGAAGAGATTTCAATGGGTCAGCACTTCCCCTCCTACTGCACTGCTCTTAGCCCTTTCATTAAAAATCTAGATTCCTGAATTAATGAAAGCTTAAAAGAAAGAGGAAGATTTCTCTGAAATGTAAGTTGTTTAAGCTTCCATACTGAACACATGTAAACATGCAAACCCGTATAAAATACTGAGTCTTCCAGCAGCACAAGAGTGGGTGTCAGAGAAACAAAGCACGGTCGTTGTTCTTATAAATAAGAGTAATAATATAATGAAAGATTAAATGAAAAAGGAAGTGAGGAAATTTGTTGGCAGCATTGCTTAGCAGACTGAGATAAGCCCTGTCCATTCTTCATACTCCGCACTAAGGTACAGTGATACTGAGTGCTGGGTGGTTAGGGTGCTGTGGGACTCGTGCCAGCGCCGTGTTTTGCATTTTCCTCTCCCATTCAATAAAGATTTTAAACCAAGACTACTCAGTGTTTGCTGTTCCTCACTTGTTACTTGCTTCCAGATAGGACGTTTCCCTCTTAAATGAAACTATTGAAAATAATCTCATCTGATGTGTCGTTCCCAGGCGCCACCGCTGCCCGCATAACCCCACAAGGATTTATGACACTGGACAACAACCCTACCTCACGACAGAGTATGTGGAAAAATACCCCAAGTACAGCAACGTCGCTCCTCCTCAGAGCCTTAAGCCGAAGCAGGAGTATCAAGCGCATCGTGGCAAAATGGAAGGAATCACCACATTTAAGTAAACATTTTTAAGCTATATATTTGACAGCTACTTTCTATTTTAAAGATTATCAAATTTTTGGTTTAAGGGCAACTGCACATTGTATTCCATTCATTTTTAAAGTGCAATCATTGTATCTTTTGCTTGCCTAAGGTATTTTAAAGTACTAGTAATGAGTGTAAAAATACAAGTACCTCAAGAATATCACCATAGATAGTGAAGTGAATACACAAAAAATTGTTTTCCTTACAGCATACTTTAATCTGTAAAGATGGTATTTTTGTTCTAAATGTTCTGAACAATTAGGACTGTGAGAAAGCCCAGTGCAGGGAGGTCACTAGGACTGGCCCTTCAGTTATCATGGCATCGACTTGACTTTTCAGCAGAAACATTTTAAGCTTGTTCTTTTCCATGTAATAAAAAAATTGCAAAAGTGATTCTGTCAGAAAAAGAAGTTTTTAACCAGTGTTTCCCTTCCCCTCCATTCAGATCTGATTATTTACCATATGATATCGTGAAGCGACCATTTCGGGTGCCGGAACAATATAAACCAAAGATTGGAGAGATGCAACTGGGAACAACATATCAGAAAGATTATAATGCTCATAAAATACAACCAGCAACATTGGTAAGACCGTTAGAGAGAAAACACACTACAGGAGGAAAACTGGACACCATACCAACCTATCAAGGTAATAATATCTGCCTTCTTTAGAAGAACAAAGTAGTATCCTGAATCACCTGCATATGAAACCAGATTTCTTACTTTGGGCCAGAGAGATGAATAGAAAGCAGGTGAAAGCTTTTAGATGTTCAGCACTTCAGCTGTTTCAGAGTTGATATTTAGGTTTCTTTGGCTAGGAGAGAAACTCTAACATACAGTAGGATATACTGTACCTATTGATGAAAAGAGAGTATCAAGGAGTGAAAAACTGCTGAAACTAAAGTACAGTAAACCAAAAAGACTAACTAGCTTTTGCACTGCTGATAAGAAGAAAATGAGGGGTCGTTGTCTCTACTAGCACTGAATATGGCCCAGGACCTACACAGTTTCTTTTGGTCCTATATAATTGACATATATTTCCATGTAAAATAGAAGGTATTATATCTGTTACTTGGTAATAGTAATTTTGTGTATACATACACATTTAATCTTGACAAAGAATATTTTATTTTCCTCAAAGAAACAGTCCTAGTAGGTAATTATATAGAATTTTCTTCCTGTTCTATTCCAATAATAGTAGAAGGACATATTTGCCATGTCACAAACATGCAGATTACATTACCATTCTGATTTATATCCATTTAATTTGGATTGGGAAAGTTAATAACAGAAAGGGGCTTAATTTTAAAGGAACACAATAATAAAGCTTTAAACAATATGTATACATATATATTTTATATATATATTTTGTCTTAAAGATGACTATAGGCTGTGGGGAGTTCAAAGAAGGGAACCTAATAAGGTGGACCACACATACCATCCACCTACAGAGAAGTTTGGGAATTCTACTACATTCCAAGATGACTTTGTTCCTAGGGAACTGAATCTCAGGAAAAGTTTTAAACCTCTCTGTATGCCCAAGCTTTCTGATGTACCTTTTGATGGCGTTACCAGCCATCGCACTTCTTACATTGCGCATCAACTGGAACCAAAATTTGTACGATCAAAAGAAGAATACAGGCCAAGCAACAAACCCTTTGAAGATCTCACAACCCATCGGAATGATTTTAAGGGGCTACCCGGGCAGCTTGCAAAAAGCTGCAAGCCTGAAAACACTAAAGTTGAGTCAAATGCTCATTTTAACGGGCTCACCGAATTCCAGGATCGTTTCCAGCCATGGTCAGTCTCCTTGCCCGAGGTCCGCAAAACAAAAGAATACATTCCACCCCCGGGGAACATGGATTTCCACTCCACAAGCCACCTTGATTATGTTAAACACCAGATTTCTCCTGTCGTCCCCATAAGACCAGTTTCTAATGAAAGAAGAATCGATGCCCCATTCCAAGGGAATACTACCACAAAAGATGACTTCCAAGCTTGGGATAGCTGTCGGCAAGAAATTATTAAAAAACATGAAGAAATTCCAAAACCCACAGGAAAATTTGATGATTTAACTACATTCAAATCTCATTACACACCACATGAGATAATTCCAGCTCAAAGTTTCAAGCCTTTACACGTTGTGCTTCCTAATTCAGCTCGTTTTGAGGATGAAACTATGTACCGCACAGAATATACTCCAAAGAAACAAGAGATGTGCCCAGCAAATTATCCATCTCCTCCAGGATACATCTATGTAAACACAGATTCCCATGGGCACAAATTCTTCCGCCAGCTTACTCCAGAAATTTCTGAACCAAGTGGTAATCATGTTCCAAAGGAAATAGCTGTTGTGTCATGATATTCCAAAGGTTTATTTCAAGCAGCTTTTGCTACTAGTTCATTTTTCCTTAGATAAAACTAAGAGCAAATCAAATAATGCATGTTTTGATTTTAAAACATTAAAACTATTAAAGAAAATCAAAACAATCAGTGAAGTTTATTACCAAACTAACAAAGATTAGCCAATTTTTGTAGCAATAATAAGTCCTCTGGATTTCCTGGACTTTCCAGTTTTATTATGTTGCAGCTCAAACAGGTACAAGGTTGATTTTTTTCCCAAATTTTGGGCAAATCAAATTATTTGTAGAATAACAAAAATATAACTTAAATACATTTTGATCATAGGACCTTTGTCATAGTGGAGCAAAAAGCTATAATTAACTGATGAGTAGCACCTTTCCTCTCAGCAATACTTGGAATGATCTGATGATTTTTTTGTTATCCAAATCCAGTATTATAAGATAGCATCCCATAAAACCTAGTCATTTCTAAAAACTTGGTATTTTTTCTTTTTTTTTTCATTCATTTGAAAAGTGCCTAAAGTAACTTTGCTTGTTTTTCTTTACACATACTTGAAATCACTCAGACATAAAGCAGGTCATTAGACTTCATTCCCTAATTTCCCTGATAGAGCATTTTTAGCCTGACTTTCAATGAAAACAAAGCTGATGCAACCACCAAGTATAGATGTCTCCTCATCAGCTCAGTGTGAGTTGAATCAAATTCCACACACAGATTGCACAGATAATTGGTTTTCCGATTTCCTGATGGAGATGATGACGAAGATAAAATGGAGCTCAAGAATTAATGCCTGCTTTCAATCCTGCTATCTGCTTTCTAAAGCTGGGCGGCATGAACCATTGCCAAAGTTCACTGCAAAGGCAGGCTGAAGGATGAAATAGCAGAAAAACTAGAAAGGTATATGCAGAGATCAGAGAAAATGTTAGTGGAAATCAGTTAAAAGAAATATCACAGCAGTCACACCAATCCCTATGCAGTCAGGATTCAGGCTGCCTCTTCTTCAAAGATTTGTTACAAATACACAGAAAACAAACTGTTTATAGAAATGGTACATGCAATCATGCTTCCATGTGAGGAGTTAAGTATTGTCTCCATCTTTATATTAATTTTTGTAAATCTAGATAAAGCGTTGCATTGTGTTCATGATTTAACTCAGTCTTTACAAACAGTCCAGTGATTAACAAAATTACCGTCTTTTATCTCTGCAGTGCAGTATCATTTTTTTTTTGCATTGCATATCTTGTACTCATTGCTATAGGAGAATCAGTTGGGTTCTGAAGAATTTTACGTTGATGCTTCCTAATCTAAATTACCAATAAAAGGGCTAAGATCCATAGTGGGAAACTGGTGAAAGCAGGAGGCAATGCAATACAATGGAGAAAAGCTGAACTGAGTATATTAGTTCTGTGCAGCCCCTCCAGTCATTATTAGGGCATCATGATTTTTTGATGATGTGTTTTGGTGATATGACTTAATCAGCTGATGAAAAGAACAATTCAACTAACTTCTGTACCTCTAAAGATATTATTTTTTCCCAGTTATTGAAGACGTTTTAGGCAGGACAACAAATGGACAACGAAAAAATGTGTCACCCTAACAACAGGGCAGGAAACATCCAATTCATTGTTATCCTTCCATATCACAGAGAGAACCACCTGTGGAATCCCTGCTCTCTGTGAAGCCTGAGTCAGTCTCTGCCAAACGATCCCTGAGGAAACAGCTGTACTCACACTTGTATTCACCCACTCCCTGTCCTACACACAGCCATGACACTTCACAAGAGGATTACGAACACTCCTAATACTCCCTGTCTCCCTCTTCTACACAGGCAGAAGGGCTCAACCTTGAGAAACACAACCTGAATCCACCAAGTAACACATGAGCCACGTTATGCTGAAAATGGCTCCTCTGGAGCCGAGAGTGAGCCCGGATGGTTTTTGTCATTCTCACAGATGTTTCCATAGTTCCCCTAGTCACCTTTTTTTTTTTCTTTCCCAGTCTTCAATCAGTCAATGCAAGTAATTTGCTGCCACCTACCAGCACTCTGCAATAACCTTTGATAGGAAATGGAGGGCATATTCAGATGCATTTGACTGATCCTCTGCAGATGTGTTTGAGCATTTTTGATGAAGGGAAGGGCAGGGGGGAGTTTATTCCCTTTGAGTTTGCCCTTGATGTTTTTCCCTAAATCTAGTAGTGAAAGAGAGCAGGCTTTATGATATAGTTTCTGAAAGGGCCACACCCTGAAGATTATGATTTCTGGAAAAGCATCAAAGCATGTTTTAAAGCTTTAGACAACATTCAATCTTCAAGGTCACTTTTGCATAAGCAACATTATTGAACTGCAGTCAAAATGAACAGCAGTTTGGAAAACTAATATTCCTGCAAGTAACAGCTCTTAAAAAGCAGCATTTGATGACATCACTCTAAATCAAGACACAAAAATGGAAAGTTATTAATGGATTCAATTGCTATTCTAAAAGTGTTTTCTGTACACTATACCAAAAAGAATAAAGTCTATATATTAAAAAAAAAAGCATGAATGTGGCTTATTTGGATTTTGGCATAAAATAAAAAATCTCCTTCACACTTTTTCAGTCAGTTTATTTCTTACGTTTCCTCTTAATAGCAGTGTAGAAAAGCAGAGACTGTCTGATAAGCTCTCGGAAAGAACTAGCCTTAATTTTGAAATATGTGGGATTATAGAAATAACAGGTTCATAAATAACACTTGGGAGAGAAGCAGAGCTACCATGAAAATCACAGTAATAAACAGTCTGTGTGTAATCATGCTGTTGAATAATCAAAGTACAGTTTATTTCAGAAATATCAAAACTTAAGTTTAAGAAAGCTAAATATTAAACATCTTCAGTTACTGGAGTAGCAATAAAATAAGCTACAGAGGAATGTCATGCCAGTTGCAAAAACAAACATTTACAGCACGGCTTCTGAACAGCATGCATACTTAACCAAAGACAAAATTAAAGCAACAGAGGAATGCTACGTGTTAACATTCAAAAACTTTAAATATAAAGGAAAAACATGAATAAGAAATTTTGGTAATAAGAAAAAATATATGTCCCAAAATCTTTATTAAACACTGTACAAAACAAAATATTGCACTTTTAAATCAGACAATAAATATCTACAAAAGTATCTTACAAATGTTTTTCTTTTAATTTAAAAAAAAAACTGCTTAAACAATCAAGACCCATTGCTGAATAAGAAGGTAATGATCAGGAATATCCTCTCCTTGCAGTCAGCCTTGGACACAACAGTCCACTTTAAACACTTCCTATACAGTAGTGCTAATCTAATTCTCAGTGATACAAACCCTTTGAGTAGGAATACTGTTCCTAAAACTGTTCTTACAGCACACCCACTAATTACAATGCAATGAAGTTCAGTCACCTATCCCAAAATCCAAGTCAAGATAAGGATTCCGGCCTCCAGCATGTGCAGTAGTTTGGAAACTACAAAAGAAAAAACAAAACACCTATCTGCTACCTTTTGTGGGGATCTCTGTACTTCAAGCTCTATGAGACAATCTGCAGTACAGAAAGCAATTTGCCCAAGAATGTCATAGGCAGAATTTATCAATTGTCAGAAGATTTTGAAGAGTCAGTGGTCATGATGCAAAACGCATCTTGACCAAGAACTGTTCAAAATGGATTTCTTGCACTTGTTCATCTTCATAATTTATACTTCTTCCTTGGATTTCTTCTCCATTAATGCAAAACCAAGTATTTAAGGCCAAGTTTGACAGCACGTTTGGCCAGTTATCAGCTTTTGTTCCCCTTTTCACTACATGCAAGAGAACACTGCTCACAAAGGCTTCATTCGCAGTTCTGACAAGGAAGCCTCGTGTCTAATTTAAAATCAGTAGAGAAGAGCAATCATGCCAGAACTTTGATTGTACTTGAGTGACTGGAGCAGAAGAATAGAAACGATGGAAAATGACACCTCATTTATTCAAAACAGATCTAGGGCCGTTTTGAAAATTGTCCCAACATCTACAATGCCTTTTATTGTATACACATAAATACAAGTATGAAAAAGAAATGTACTTCTGTGTATCCATCTGACAGCTAATCTCAATAAAACATATCCTGTGAGACTGACCGTTAAGCTCAAGCTGTTTATGATAATGAAGTCACTGCCAAAAATTTTACAGCTACAAGCCGCAGCCTCTATAAATTTAAGAATCACATTAAATATGATAAAACAATAAAAATGAGTATTGGGTCTTCAAATGATTTTGAGACTTTGGCTTTCTCCTAACTTAAGGACAGTAAGCCCTACCTGGTGCTTCTCTGATAATGCTTTTTTTCCTTCCAGTAAAATTATAATGTGATGGCCTGTTAAATTTTATAGATGATGTGCCATGGTAGTATCTTCCTAATCCAGACACAAAAATGATCAAAACATAAGAAGTTCCATTGCAAAAGAGTGGATAATAAAAGTTTCTGGAAAAAAAAAAATACCCTGTCCAGCATATCAATCTATAATAGTGTTTTTTCCTTAGCCCCATGTATCCAGGTAACTGTTATGACTAATGTCTTATTTACAAGTATATACTTTGAGCAGGCTAGTTTAAGGAACCTCTCTTCTCATCTCTTCACTGCAGCATCATGAACTTTCCATAGAAGAGTTACACTTCTTGGCATGACTGACAACATCTTTGTCTGTAGATGTCTATCAAGCATAACTTTAGTTGCTTTACAAACGTACAGTAGTGAGTTGTATCCTTGCATTCGCCTTCTGAAAAATATATTTGAACATTAACAGGCTTTATAAAATGGACAAACGATAGATAGTAGAATTAGTAATTATATCCATTAAAAAAATGATTGCTGGTAGCTTGGTTTTATTTTTCATTTCAGACAAGAGTGAATTCAAATTAAACTAGGTCACAAATAAAAGGCAAGATTTCATGGCATTCACCTACTGCATATTGCAGAAAACTACCCCACCTTTTAGTAATTAGCAGCTTGCTCAGAGACTCATGAATGAGTCACAACTGGCACAGTCATGCAGAGAAGTTTGCAAAAAACAATCTCCTGAAATTCCTGCCTCTTAAAAAGTGCTCTTCAGGCTTTAATAGCAAACTGGCCTAGGAAATGGAGAAAAATACCCCCGGGATTACGAAGCACTCCTTGGAGAGGATAAATTTACATCTGATGTACAATCAAATGCTTGCAAAGTTGTTAGTATACAATTGTAAGTCTCTTTCTAATATACCTGCTACAAACTATTCTCAGATATAAATAAATGTTTACATACTGCCACAGGACGTGACATTGCAATGCTGCCAGGTCACTGGTCTCTTCCTCGATCCACAATGCTGATCAGCCACAGGTTTGTTGCTCTTTCTGTGCATGCAGAACACTCGTCGTGACTGAAATCCATTCCCACAGTCCACACTGCAAGGCCTCCAAGGGCCTGTACGCCAGTAGACATCACAGGTCTCTGAGGAACAGTTTCTTCTGACAGCAGATCTGTGGAGAAAAGCAAATAGCAATTTAATATTAGTTTTTTCCTATGCTAAATCCTTATTTGTAGAATCAGTAAATAATTGAGTTTGGATGAGATGTCTGCAGATTGTCTAGTTTAAGCCTCCTGCTCAAAGAAGGGGCAACTAGACCAGATTACCCAGAACCAGGTCCAGTCAGGTTTCTAGTATCTTCCAAGAGAGCAATTTCACAGCCTCTCTGGGCAACCTGCTCGACAGTCCTCACAGTAAAACGCATTTTCGCTTGCTTAAGTTCTACTTCTTGTATTTCAGTTTGTGCTGTGAATTTATGAAACTTGGTCTGCAGCAGACTGTAATATAAGGTGCCTTCAAAAGAGACTTTGCTCAGCAGCAAGAAGAAAGTTATGGCAGATCACTGCAGTTTTTCTTTGGATGTGAGAATCTCAACTCCATCATTTTAGTCCTAGCATTGATATTAGCACAGCAGAGGATGCTGATAACTCCTTGGGATCCTGAATTCATGCAGAATATCAGAGCAATGCCACTATCTTCTTTCCTTGAGTTTGATCCCCAAGAAGAATTTGCATGTTTATACTGGCCAGACAATACAGTATCTTTACTTTGATCACCAAAAGAATCTAACTTAGCTTGATTATCTCTGCAATATCTTTGCTTTAAACTGAGTACCTCTTTCTTTCATCACAAGAAGAGTTTGGCACCAAAGATCCATTACGAAGCTGACATAGAGAGTGACCATCATGTAAGCCTACGGTGTGGCCTACACAGCGACCGGAACACTGAAAAAGGGGGAAAAGGGGTGAGGGGAAAGAAAAACAAATGTTAATAATATCAGAACCTCCCTTCGGGGCAGCCAGGTACATGAACCAGGCATCATCCTTGATTTGTAACTCTCCCTCTTCATCTCTCATGGCACCTCAGTTCAGGTAAGGCCTAATCTTTCCAGTCCTCTGTGTTCACTTCTCACAGCTATTCCTAAAGCTCAGCCTATTGTCTACACCCTAGTGGTTTCACATCTTTCGTGCTATAAGATTCTTTCCCTACCTCTGACAGACACCAACTTGCCTTGCTAATAGCCACACCCGGAATGCTGCTCTTACAATTCTCTTAATTCAGCACTTTGCTCATTAAATAGTAAATGCCATGTAATTAAATAAAATCCTCTCAAAATGAACACAAGTTTACTAGGGACATTAAGATGTGGCACATAAGAAAAGCAAGTTGTTTGTATCATGGCAGCTGCTTTTTGAATTTATATTATTTTCTTTGGCAATTTCACAAGTCCAGCCATGCAAACTTGACTCTTACTAGGCTGCAGTAATAGTACATCAGCATAAAAGAATAGAATTAGTAATTGATGAGCTTATAAAATACACTGAGTATAAAATCCGTATTTTTATATTACATTATACTTCGTATAAAATACAAAAATCACACAAAAATACAACAATCAAGTTCCAGATGAACCTGCAACTTACCGGCCCTTTATCCTGTACCGGGCGCTCTGCACAGGAATAAACCACACAGGGCTTCCTTGCCAGAGGGCGATCCCTGTGGATGCAGGCAGCCGGCCGCAGCGCCAGCACGCTGCCGTTGGCTTGGGTTTGTTGGCAGCTTATTTGTCGGGAGTGAAACCCACCGCCACAGGAGGCAGAACACCCGGACCACGGGCTGGTGACCCACCTACAGGATGGGGAAAAAAATATAATCCATTGCAAATGTGAAAGCAGCGCAAGTCTGCTGGTAGTCTGCAGCAGTCTGCAAATAAAAACCACAGAGGCTTTAATCTGGGTTTATTGTGATTTTTGTCCAGAATTTGATATGAGAAAAAGAGAAAAGAGCTTTTCAGTTGTTCTGCAGGATCATATGAATTTGGTTAACTGAAGCCTTCTAAGATACAGTGCAACACAATATACGCTGACTGAATATACCCAAAATGTTATACTAGGTAAACTCTATTGTTTCTGCAGGATTTAACAGCAGTTCCATAACTCATAATATAAATGGTACTGATTTGCTTGCTAAGTTAATGTGTCGTAAACACATCCAAATTTATTACATCAAAAAGTTTGCTAGATAATGGATCAAAAAGAACATTTCTTTACTGATTACATGTTGCAAACATTTAGTCTGTTTAGGAAGCTGGAAACAATTCAGTGAAAATAGTAGGTGGTAAAATAATTTATTCTACTTAATCTCTTCATAAATCCATCCAGCAATAAGGAATGAGACTTTATTTGCAGGACAACTGTGATAAGAGGACAAATATTCTATTCTCTTCAGCAATTATTTAGTTTTCTTATGGTCAAACAGTTTACATCCACTCAAGACAGATTAATCTTTTACAATCTGGACTCTTGTCCTTCTCCCTTTTAGAGTTCAAGTACTTTGCAAATATTTGGGGCAACACATGCACAGCAAATCAACAAGGCCCAAATTTGGCAAGCACTTGAGACAGAAGTTAAACACATGCTTAAATCCTTATATTTGCTGGAGAGAAGTGGATTAAACACATGCATAACACCTTCGAATAACAGAGGCCCATGACTCTGACTTGCCATCTAAAATGTATATAATTCTATGGATGCTTTCTAAAGGGTTGCCTTGGAATTAGTGGATAGCACAGAGCTCAGTACATAGGGAAATGGAATGGGAAGTCTAAGCATTTTGCACTTCCCTCCCAGCTCAGCAACCACAGGGAAGAGGGGAGAGGTTGGAGGCTCTAGGAGCCAGAAACAGGGCTATTTCCGAGGCTGCTGGGAAGCCTGAAATACTTTTTAAAAGCCTTAAAGAGTGGAAAGGGATTCTGGGTATACTAACATAGTACTGTTAACTATAGCCAGAATCTCTTTTCCACTCCTTAATTCTATGTAAAGCCAAATTAAAAGCAAAATAAAGCATTTTAGTAAGAGAAAATTTAGATTCCATTCTTTTTAGCTGTTCAAAATAACTGCTTGATTTTTATGGTGATTACTCTGCATCCTGTGTTAAGTTATGCACTGGAGTCCATTAAAGACATGGCCTTTGCTTAGGGGGCCACTGCCCTCAACATCCTTGTAACTCTCTCATCTGCTCTGAATGGCCAGACTTTAGAGGGAAGCCTGCAACTTGGTCTGTATTTCATACAACTTGCTCTATTTTAGTATTTTTCCACTGGCAAGAAGTTCACTTGTTAGGGGCTGGCTGTAGTTCAGACTCACAATTTAGAGTGATCTGTTTTTTTGGCTGCTAATAATGAAATATAAACAAATTTCTCCTGATATTTATCTGTTGCTATGTTTTCTGCATTTAGAGCACAGAGTTTAGAACATATTGGCAAGTGCACTCCCACAATGTCAGCTAAGGTCTTAACACTTCCCTCCAAAGATTTTCCAGTGAGGGACAGCTCCAAAATGTGTGCCTGACTTTTCATCCTCGTGCATTTTAGGCTGCTGACACTGATGGCCAACCTTGGACAGCAGAGCAGAGCGCTGGTTTTGAGGATGGCTGTGGGATTTCCTGCTCAAGACCTAGAGCAGTGCCTGGCTGAGGTGGAGCACTCAGCGCAGCCCACAAAATGTGGAGGTAAGATTTGGGCTTTTTGGAAGCGGAGGTTGTGGTTACATTTGCCTGTGAAATCCTTCTTCACAACCTGCATGCTTTAGAGGTTCATGACAAAATAACCCTGAATTTCAGCCTCAGTAACACCCAGAAACAAACACATTCAGGTGTTTGGCAGCTCATTTTACAGAGCAATGTTAGTACACAGAGTAATGGAGTAGAAAGGCGCTTACCTGGCAGGGCAGTCACGTGTGTTGCAGGACTGATAAATAACCCCTGGCTTTTGCTGGTCTTGGCATAATGATTCATTTACCTCCTGTTTCTCTGCATTCATGCACTGCAGTCTTCTGGAGCGGGTTCCCAAATTCCCACAGCTAGCTGAGCAAGCGCTCCACTCCGCATGCTCCCACCTATAACCTAGTCACAGGAGAAGAAAGGCAACGGAAAGCTGGTGAGGGAGAGCAGCATCACACATTGCACCCGGGGCACGTTTTGGTTGCTCTGGCCAGAGCCTGCAAGCTACACAGGCACCACACTCCGTGATAAGCAAATATCTCAGCACTGTGGAAAGGGACCATAAACCAGAGCAGAATTTAGTCCTGTTCAGCTCCCCTCAGCTTCAGCTCTTACATATGAGCCTGAAATTGTCCAAAAGGCAAATGGGATCAGCACATGTGCACACAAAGGGCAAAACTTGGCTCAGAGTAAGAACTGATGAACTTCTTTGAGAACTTTCATAACATTTTTATACAATGAGCATTAAAAAGAGGAAACTGTAAATCAGGGTCTGCAGGTTTCCTGCTGTTCTACAGTAAGTTTGTTCTGAAGACAACTCATCTTACTCCAGACACTTCACATAATTTCATGATTTAAGAGAATCCTGTGCTAAACTATAGAAAAGGTATTTAATGCATAAATAACTTGCCACTGAGGCATCTGGCAAGATGAAAAAGGAATTTGTTTTAAAGAGCATTTTATATTAAAGAGCAATCACCTCCAACAATTACTACCTTTATATTTAGTCACAATTGCACACTTTCCCATCCCCCCCACTCTTTTTTTTGACACTTGGTAAAAGATGAAGTACTAGGCAATGTTGACAGATTTTTATGTGATCACAGAAGGAGTCAGATTTTTCTGTAATAACCAAGAATAATTGATAGCTACCAGCTGTGTCCACAGGCTCGCTCTTCCAGCACATAATGAATTCTTTAACTTATTGTTTTTCAATGTATCCTTATTACTTCTGGGTTTCTTAAAATAATACAAGAGGGCCTTTTTCAAAGTAGAAACAGTTAAATTTACTGAGTGCAACTATGATGGAGAGACTGGATTGTTTATTTAACTAGGATGACACTGCTCAGAAGTGCCCTCAAAATGCCTACTGTGCAGAAACCATCAGAAGAGATTCTGCAGTCTTACAAACGTGTGGGTATTTCAGTGATGAAACATTTACAGAAGCAACAACCAGAGCTGAAGCTCATGACGGGAAAATGGAATTCCACCAAAGTACTACCAGCCCCCTGGGACAGTTACTGTGCGGGCAGCAGAGGCAGCCCAGCTGAACACTACAGGTGGACAGTTCAGAGCCTGGAATTATTTTGATAATGCAAAAAGTACAGAAGTAATTTTACCTTGTAAAATTATTTTGTAATCACTAACTGCACAACTACTGGAAACAGAACAAGTCGCTCATACAAGTAGTTCAATGGTAGTCACTGAGAATACCTATAACTAGGCACTTACAGTGTAGAGAACTGCAAGATCTGATCCTACAGTTTTGAGTTTGAGTTTTTTGCACATAAATAGGAAGCCAAATAGTGCAATACATCGGTAGGGTGGTAGATAAAATGATGAACAACAATACATAAATCTCACTTGCATTCCCTAGGTATTGACTACTTAGTAAAATTTTTTTAACGCCAAATGGAGTTCAGTGCTTTGCAGCCAGATTCAGGATGAATCAAGTTCCTCTTAGACATCCTTGAAAAGACCAGCAATTATAATGCAATTAAAGTTCTACAGCACCTTGAATATGTGCAAACTACACACGGTATTTGGAAATGCAGCCCATGACATTGCTGCTGCATATGTAAGATGCTTCTTGAAATCATCTACAATATTGTTTATTCACAGTTCCACACTTCATAATCCAATAATGACAATGGAGTTTTGTGCAGGTGCACCATGTTAAAGGTTGAGGACTTTACAAAATGTCCTGGAAAAGCTAAAAGTGACATCGATAACAACTAGGAACTCTTCCCTATTTCCTACTGTGCAAATATGCTTAAGGATGACTACAGTATGATTGCTTCCATATCACTGAATAACATTCAAATCAGCAAACATTATTATTATTTTTAATATAATAAATTTCCATATACATCCTCAAAGCCTTTTTTTTTTTAAATCAGTTTGGTGAGTTATCATGCTAACAATATTTATGATTTGCACAGGCTTAGAAAATGGGCCTGGATTAAGCAATTGCTCAAGCAGCAAGGCACTGAATACTTTCCATGTACAAAAATAGGCCATGGCTCAAGAAAACCTTTACACAGTGAAAGAAAATAATATTTAAAAAATGAAGAATTTGTCATATAATTTTCAACAAACCTTCCTTCTTGACATTTACCCAAACTGACATTGGTTTTGCACTAGCTGAAGTCCAACATCTGTATTGTCCAGCGAATTGGCCAGACTTGGTGTTCACCTCCAGGATCCGCCCCCCGACCAGGGTTCGGAATTCCAAGGCCTCCACTTCCTCCACTGGGAAGCCTCTGAAGAGCCAGTGAACTGCACTTCTCTGCTTGGAAAGCACTGGGCAACCTAAAAAGCAGGAGCATTTTAGCAGGTTTTTCTGAGCAAAGCAGCTACATTGAAATGTTAATGAATGGGAATGTAGGAACTTCATATGTTTTGTAAAGACCTCACCAGCTTAAGTAACAAAGAATACATATAAGCTCACTAAAGTTATGGTACAAACTGATCCTTACTAAGTCTTGAGGGTTATCAGCTGCATAAGACATTTATACTTATCATAGTTCTTTAGATTTTCCCTTTTAGTACGTTATTAAAAACATATAGATGTTTTTATATATGGTTATATATGAAACTTTAACTCTGTGGCTCCTTCTGCTAACAGAAAGCTGAGATAATCCTGGGACATCCAGGTGGTCAACAAAATTGGACCCTTGGATATCACACTCACCGCCCTCATGGGGTCCTTTTTGTTTTAATGACATTTACTACACATACAGTTAAGCCACCAAAGCAAAACACACACCTATTCTCAGAGGATCTCCAGGTACCACGCTGACATTTGTACCGATCGCAGATGCCATGAGGACTCGCTTTCTTCTGCTTGCCTTTGATGATAACGTGTTATTCTCCATAAATGCTTGCTCTGGAAAATAACAGAGTTATAATGGAGTTTAACTTTTGGTTAAACCAAGGTACCAAGCAGAAAAGGAAAAAAGCAGAATTTGGCCCTCTGCTGGCCACTCTAGACTGGTTAAATATGCTATTTAAAAATAGACCTAGATTTTTATTTTAGTGTCATGTGATCAGAATTAGGAATGAAGTCCCTGTGAGCAATCTTCCAGTCACACCATTATATTATCCATTATATCATTCCTCTCTGGAAACTGAAACTAAGGAAGCTGCTTCAATTCACACTCACCCTTCCAGAGGGGCTCCTATTATGCCTCTGGTTCATCTTTCTAAGCCAAAAAGATCGCAACTTCCACAACCTACCCTACATGTGTGCTTAACAAGGCAGACTTTGTAGCAGAATTGGCCGTGTGTAACAGTGCTGTACTTGGTACAAAAAATGATGATCTCTAGAGCTGAATGATCCATTTATTGAAGCTATTTGCGAGGCATGATTGCATTATAGAGTATTATATTATTAATCTCCCTACAATAGAGCCATTTAAAGAGAGTTTTAAAGTTTTCTATTTTTAGCAGTTTCTACTCATACTTCCTTTTTTTCCCTCCACAGGTCTATGTTTTATTGGCCTCTATAATTTAAAAAAAAAAATGCTTTTATTCCACTGCATTTCTGTGTAGATGTTTCTGAAGACCTCAAGCCTGACGCATTTTCCCTAAATGAAAGAAATGAAAACTCTGGGCATAATGTAATATGACATTAGATTTAGTTTTCTAATCTATCTCATTATCTAAGGACTGATGCTTATTGCTTAGGAACAAGAAGATGGAACAAAATTTGAAGAAGTCACAAATGCAACCTCTTATGCATAGATTTACCATTGCAGGAAATACAAAATACAGAACAGATCCTGAGGATAGGGATACAATAAAAATTTCCAATTTCCAAGCATAAAATATTTCATCAGACACTTCACTGATAAAACTTTATATTTAAAGTGTCTCACTGCTGTTTTCAGCGAGGAACTGCCCCGTGACACTTACCTGGTAAGTGGAGGACAGACGCAGCCTCTGCCTTCCCAAGCGCATTCGCTGCGGTGCAGGTGTAAGTTCCTGCATCTTCATGCGAAACATTCCCCAGAAATAAAGACGACCCATTCAAAAGCAAGACAGAATTTATTTGCTGGGCATCTTTCTTCTTAGACCATGTTACATTTGGTTGAGGAACACCTTTAGGATGCAAATAATGAAAATACTATGGAGTGAGATAAATCACAGACTTTCTATTGCTAAATACAACATAATAATAATACAATAATATCTAAGAACCGTAAGTTTGTTATTTCACCAATACTGTAAATTATCACTGCAGCTAAATGAGCAGCTTTTCTACTGACAACAAAACTTCTCAGTTAAGTCTCTTAACAGTTCAGCATCCCATGGAGATGAAAATTTAAGCGCTGTTAAGACAAACCCACAGAACAGCTTTAGAAACCACTGCTGCTCATTCCAAGCAATGCAATGTGTCTGTGTGTGTGTCTACTGGAAAACGGACATTCAGCCCCAGTCTGCACCAGTCCCAGTGCAGACCTGCAAACCATCTCTTCACTGAGCCTGCAGATGACATGGAGTGAATAAATATTACATTTCTACGTAAAACAATGTAGGAAAAGAAACTGAGGTACAATGTTTCTCTCAAAGTAAAAGAATGTGTTTATCAATGAAATTAGAAAATATACAGGCCAATTTCTGCCTCAGACCCGTGAAGACTTCTCCAGATAGCAGATGCTATAAAGACAAATCGCAGCAACACTCTGTAGAAAGCAGAAAGAGCTTTTAGCAAGTAAAGCAAGGGATTAGATATTTAACATTCGTCTTTCATGTTACAGGAAGCCATCATCTCTCCTAATGTTAAACTGGAACTCTTCGAAATTCAGTATTTGTGGATAACTTGGCACTCTGATTTTTAATCTATTAATGACTTGATTTTTAGTTTTAATCAGATGACTTGTGACGTTGCTTGTGCTATGTCGGTGGGATGACTCGACTGTTGCTTCCCTCCCCCCAGGTACTTGCCTTTAGGAGGACACTTTGCAGGCTGCAGGTGGGACAGTTTATTGCTTGCGCTGCCCCCAAATCCTAAATAAATCACTGGGCAACCACAGATGCCCAGGGCAGGGGCAGCTCAGAGCCTTGGGCCTGCATTCTGCTGTCTTGTCTAAACACACCAGTGTGCTGAAGACTATCCAAAGGGGACCCATGACAGGACCTCACCTGAATTGGGACCCTTGGAAAATTCTGCCATATCAATTGCTAATTCAGTCTCCTTTCCTCACGGATCAGCGAGGGGTATTGCTTTACAGATGATGTCTTCATGATGTGGAATGGCCTTTCCGAACAACTTTAACTTTTCAATCACGGGCTTAGCACATTCAATGCACACCTCAAGTTTTTCCTTTACTGTAATAGGAACCAGATATATTTTTTGGATCCTACTCTTTCACTGAAGGAAAAAGCTCCCCACTCCATTTTGTCTAGAAAGAGAGGGGAGAGAAACATTTTCCTACATGATCACAGATTGTATCCTGGACAATTTTGCAACTGTCTAGTGCTTTTATGCTCATAAGGTTACTTTTTTATTTTCAAAATAAAGATGAACTAAACAAGGTCCACAGACCTCACGAGAATCCAAAAACCAGGCTAGCCCTAAAGCTTCCAGGAAAAAAAAATTAACACCTTGAAAACTCCTTTGGAATTAGGAAGAGGTCTTGTTTTAAGGGTGTTTTTTTTTTTTATTATATCCCAGCTTGCTGGCTACGATACCCCATTCTCAGGCACGTTTTTCCTTTGCAGTGTATTTTCCATGGCTAGTCAGGGATGCACACACCACACAGATGAGCTGGGGAGGTGGTGTGAGGATGCTGGGCTGTTTTTTAATCCAAAGCCTGGGTCTGCAGCCAGTCAGTGGCAACAAAATCCTGCAGACCAGTTAGTGCCAAACACAGGCCAGAAGCAGAACAGCTGGGAGCGGACGGAGGTCAAAAGACTCAAAACTCACTTTTCCCAAAACACAAAACCATGAAAATGCTCAGAAAGATTCCAGTTGAAGCTTTTGTCCTGGGCCACTATCAAGCTTCAGGCCAACCCGCTCGCTTGATACAGCCCCACTCTGCTCTCAGCACAGCATTCACAAAGGTATCTCATTCCCGGGATTTAACTTAAGTAAACTATTTTTCCCTTCAAATTTAGTCTGTATCCGAGAGTTTATCCCTGAAAAGTCACCGTGTCTCTACTCTTGTCTGTCATTTCACAGACAAATCCAGCCTTTTCAGAGCCTGCATGGGAGGCTCAACTTGCACAAGAAATCTGCAGAACAGCTTTGACTGTCATTTCAAGTTCAAAACTAGAGAACCCGTCACACACATCCCTAGGTCACATTAAATTGCTAGCAAGTAATTCCTCCTTCTCCCCCAAGGACCTCCATACAATTCTCCTTGGGAGGTGAAAATCATGTGGTGCCACATGCACTAGAAAGTAAATCAGGCCATTTCTCAAGTGAATAAAGTGAATAAACGAAAGGTCTAAGGAGCAGAACGACAAAGCTGTGCGTGGCAGTCCAGCAGCCAGCCCAACTGAAACGCCCAATGAAGCCATCCAGCTGCTGTCACTTGCAGAAATTGGAAAAAAATCTATTTAAAATGTATAAGTTCATACATATATATTTTTATAAAATAGATATATATATATATATATATATATATATATATATATAGAAGGCATAGCTGCATGCCGTAAAAAGAGAGCCTCTAACTCAGGCGAAGAGCACAAAAGGGATGCAAAGCCTTTAGTTACACATCCAGAGAGGCCCAATACAATATCAGGCCAAAGCCAAGTTTTATTGGGGTGTACTATCCCATCTGCTGACAGACACCCAACAAATGGATTAAACAGGTAAAGGAGACAGGAGCAGAACGCAAAGCTCCTTCCCATGCTTGGGCGAAGCCCCAGGTACATGGCGAGTTCTCTGGGACAGCTTCAGTTCAGCTTCGTGTTTACGGGGCCAGTCAAAGATCCTTTCCTGCCATAACTCTCATGAAAGACACTGACTTCCTGCACATACTGTCATTTCTGGAATTCCAATCAGGAAAAACCCTGACTGTTGGAAGATACTCAAGCAAAACTATTTTTAAATGTGCATTTACCTTTTTAATGGTCTCTGGGCTTACCAGTGCTTCGCTTAAAATCCCTTCACATAATGCAGCTCACAGCACAACTCCAACCTGCAGCTACCATCACTTAACATGTTTCTGTTGCATAAGCTTCCATCAGGCAGCTTTTCAATACTTTCCCTTTAGAAATTAGACCCCACGTTTACTATTCCCGCTATTCCTGAGAAGATTTTGCTTCCCTAAGTGGCAGGCAGGGCTGTGCACCCGGTTAAATATCCCCTAGCAGCCCTTGGGGCAAGGCTCACAGTTCTTACATTCTTCTTGTGGCAAAACTCTCAGTGCCACTGTCAATAGCACAGATTTAGCTGCACACACACAAAAACACAGGACACTTCAAAGCTTGCCATCAAAATACAGGACTTGATGGGTAATTCACCTATCCCAACACATTGCTGAATTTTACTGCAAATGCCTGGATCTCCTTTACACAGCGTGATTTACCCTGAGACTCCCCCTTCAAGATCATCTTCCATTTCAGGATTGTGTAGAGAAGACTGGTTAAATAAGAAATATATGCTCACGATTATTAGAAAGATACTTAACAGCTAATCCCATTGATTTTTTAAATAATTCCCTCTCACTGCTTTATTTTTATGCCCTCTGTTGCAATCCTGGAAGACATTCCCTATCTCCCATTTCCCAAGAAAATACTACTTTCAAGTAGAAGAGGTCCTGGTTTGATCCCCAGCCAGGACCAAAAGCAGAAGAGGTAGGAGATGGCTCAAAGGCACCTTTGTTGCCTTCATATCCCACCTCCACTCAGATGCAGCTGAGGATGGATCCTAAGATCCCCACTAACTGCCAGTGGTTCAGAAACCCTGGAAGCAGTTTAGATCCCAAGGGTTCAAATGGGAGATTCGTCAGTGATTTCAGCAAGTAGTAGAATGAAACAGTCCAATCCTATGGCTCCAAGTCAGGAAAGCACTTAAGCACATGATTGAATCCATCCCTATTAGAAAATGTGATTAAATACATGCTTAAAATTAAACATGGCTAGAGTTGTGCTTCATGAACAAAGATGCAATGCTGAACTGAGGCCTTAGTAGCCTTAAAAGAAAACCCTTAAAATCAGAATTTTGATCTTGCAATGTACCTAAATCCTCTGATGTTAAAAGTTCTACTATAGACCTAAGTAGCCATAAAACTTTAAAATTAGTTTAATCTATTTTTCTGACCTCAAACACAGGTTATTTTCCACTAGCACTGAAGCAGCTCTAAAATCCTCAATGTTCCATGAAAAAAAGTCATTTTCCACCATGAGTGGCCCTGGGACAGCAAATGTTATGGAAAAAAGCTCCAGCTCTGGATGGGACTGTGAAACACATGTTTAAAAAAAGAAAAAAAAAAAAGAATCTGCACTGTAGGGTGCCCTTAAAATATTCAGTGTTCAAAAACAAATTTCCTCCAACCTTGAAAGCCCTATGAAATATTACACACTATAAAAATCTTGGCCTACTAGCTAGTTGCTCTAAAACACTGGATATGTCTTCAGAAAATTTTTCCCCCAGCTTTGTAGAATCTCATAAAGTATTCTGTATTTCCCATTCAAGAGCAAGGCAGAACTGTGCTGGCAGAAATCACATTTTGCTGCACTTCTCTCAAAGTTTACCTAAGTTTAGAGGCCAGCTTTGCATGTCATTTTTCAGAGGAAATGACTCTGGGTCAGCAGTGTACACAATGAACGTCCGCTCAATATTACTTCTGCACTCATGCCTATGATGGAATTAGCATAACTCACAGTACAATTTCTTCAACTGATTCCTACATTTCTTCAACATTTTCCCATTTTCTCTAGCAGAAATTACAAAATTCCTTTACATTTATCTGAATTACGTTGGAGCAAATCGACTCCTAGACGGTGCTGCTAGGGCAGTGCCCGGCGCACGCCTGCCAGCTCCCGGGGTGACAGCCCCGGTCTGAGACGGAGGCCTCTTGGCTCCAGGGGAGATGTTCCACTCCCCATCTTCCCCACTTGCCCACAGCCTCTCAAGGCTGCTCCCTCCGCCTATTCCTACCAGATCTGCAAACAGGAAGTCCCATGGGTTTAAACAGTAGCCAAATTACACTCGTCAACTTGTCTTTTAGGAGCCCCGACCTGCCTTTATGGTCACCACACAGGAGATGCAAACCAAAGCACAGATAAGTGGAATAGCTGTAAGATCTGCTTCAAAGCTTACACCTCAGCCTAGCTAAAAGCCCAACAGATATCTGCTATAGTAAGAAGAGCCTTAATAACAATAGATTTTATATTATTATATACTGAGATTTTCTATTATTTTATACACTACTAAAGATAATGTAAGTATACAAAATCCTGTTCTCATGAAATAAAGCTGTTCTTGACCCTATGCATCTCTGAAATCAATTATTAAATACTTTAAAATGATTTCAAAAAACTAGAAGAAATGAAGAGGCAGATGCCTATGTATTTAAGTGCTCTGTTTCTTCACTGACATGACTTCTGAGGGGTTAAACACAGAAGTCAAAGGACAGCACCAAGCTCGCATTTGGATTAGTGCGAGTAAATGAAGGACCAGATGGAAAAATCCAGCTGCTGGTTTGTCAGGACGTGCTTTGAGTCCGCACAGGTCCCTCTTTGGGAAAGGTGTGGGAGGAGGATGCCCCCAGTTCACCAGCTGTAACCAAATCAGTATCGATGTTACTCTCAGGGAGCCAAAGCACGTTCACCAGTATGAGGAACTTGAATGAAGCTTTTACTCTTAAAAGTCTTTCATCCAAACCATTTCAGAGATGCAATACAATGTGTGTATAACACAATCTCAACCTGGGATATTTCTTTTCTCCTCTCTCACCAGCAGGCGGCATCCAATGCACATTTTATATATTTTTTTCCTTTTTTTCCTATTTTGCTTCAACTAAGAACTCTCAAGGCTTCACAATAAATGGAGTCTGACAGTTTCAGTTTATTTTAGTAATAATCACAAGAAGACCTTTTCTGCAAATATAATAAATGTTATCCAAGAGCAATTTGGAGCAATCAGTATTGATATTTATACCATGTGCGTTGATTGAAACGCTCTTGGCTGTAAGAATGGAATATGAATCTGTCGAGAATGTTATGAATATTTTCTACCATACACTCGTGGGGGACTTATAAAAGTGAATTTATTATAATTAGTGGAAATATACTTTTATTATAAATTTAAAGAGAGAAAAGAAACAAAATAAGTTTCAGCAGTTTTGCTGAAATATTTTTCTTAAGGCCTGCCTTGATGTTATGTTATTTAGTAGGATACATTGCTCTATACAATATCTGAATATTTGTGATTCTTCGAGTGTGTGAGAAAGCCTTTCAAGAGGACAGAAAGAAACCAACTAGTAACAACAAAACAAGGAAAAAAACCCTGTTCAGCTGGCCAACTCTGCATGTAATCTTAAACTTTCTTGTTTGATGGTTTTAACAAAAAGGACATAAGGTGGCCTAATGAACCCAGAGTCCCTTAAGTGCAATACATTTGGGTCTCTTCTTGGCTATGAATAACTAAAGGCTGAATTGTACAGCCATTAGCTGGCCATTAGAGCAGGCTGAAAAGTAAATCTCTCCCTACATCATCATCTGCTCTCTACTTCTCACAATAGTCTTTGCAGTTGGTTGGGTGGGTGGGCTGCTCCTGCTCGCAGCTCTTCCACTCATTACATGCTCCTAAATGAAGCATGACCTACCAGTTTTGCATATATATATATATATATATATATATATATATATATATATTTGTATATATATGACTTTCATATATATTTCAAAAAAGAAAATTTCTCAATAGACATTGCACAGTTAGACACAAAATGTAGAACTCCATTTGTAGATTTATTCGCAAAGAAAACCATGTCTTGGACAGCTATAAATAAGGACTGTAAGTTACTTAACCTACAGAAAAAACTTGGAAAGTCATTGCAGCCAAGAAGTTCAAAAGTAATTAAGGAATCCTGCTAGTGGCACGGCACCAAGACTCTTCGTGCATCGAAGACACCATGTTCATTGGGTGATTACTCTGTGGGCTAGCAAGAGTCCAACAGCTCAGGTATCTGTCTGACATCACTGGAAAATCTGCACGTGTCAGGCTTGTCTGAAGAACATGGCAGCCTTACCTGGCAGTACTTCGCTTAAAACAGAGGGAGTTGTTGTTATTTGCAGAAAAAAACCTACATCTTTCTGCATACTCAGAGGAGAGGGCAGTGAGGAAAGAGTGCTCTAGATCTAGTCTAGACCTCCCCACCACTAAGAGATGGAATCTTTCTCAAAGCCACTTTGATGTTATAATCACTTAAGAGGTGGTCCTAACATTACCTACAGACCCAAGAGGTCCTCAGCTGGCCTACGGAGTCACATTACATGGCTGCCTAATGGTATTTTTAATCAAAATATTCATTGTAAGGATTTACAGTGGGCTATTACTCCAGGAAGGTAAGACACTATTACTGTAAATCAACATATCTAATGAGGAAAAAAAAAAAAAAAGAAAAAAAAGAAAAAGAAAAAAGAAAAAAAAAAGGAGCAAAAGTGGGGCTCTAGCAGACTCAGGTTACCTGTTCACAGGAAAAGAACTTTTAGAGTTCAAAGTACTAATACATTTTCTGATTCACTTTTCCAGAAATCAAGCTCTTGCAGCTCTGATAATGGCACAGTATGTTTTACTATAGAGCAAACTCTGATATATCTGTGTGTCTCATTCTATCAGACAAACATATTAGCATAATGTGCTATTAAGCTCTCTCCTGGAACTAAAGTCTGTTGTGTATTATTCTTGATTAAGGAAGGAAAACAGAAAAATGGGCTTATATCATTTCTTAAGTCTTTCTGCTTCTAAGCTAAGTGAAATTTTAAAACATACAAGCTCTGTTTGATTCACAAACAGTAATACTTACTTCCTTGGCAATGACAGGAAGTAAAGCAATTAGATAAATCATTTTCTAAGTCAACACTGGTGTCTAAGCATAACTGAAATTTGGCTCACTAACATACACAGTTCTAAAGCACTTGGAAGTCTGCAGTCCCATGTGAAAATATTAATTTATATTTAAAATTGCTAACTGCTCACCCATCCTAACAATATTAATATTAACTGTGTGACGTTAACTCTGCTAAATCTGCGATGTAGGTCAGTTATACAGAGTTGCCAAACTATCGTTGGAAAATATTACTTCATCAAAGAATTAGCCTTGGTACAACAGTGAATAGCAGAGCCACATGTCCTAATATGTGTCAGGCTGGCGCCACTAGCGTATGCAGAACTATTTGCATATATTTCTATATTTCTATCAGTATTTTGGATTAATATCAACAGCCTCTTTCTGACATGTCCCCTCAGCAACACAATGCAAATGGCACGCTAACTTCTCGGGCAGTTTCAGTTACAATGTGCATCGTTTCTAGCTCTTTTATGCATCTGCTTCAACAAGGCATAAAAGACTGACCTTCACCTCATTAAGTATTTGGCAGAATATTACCACTGTTTATTAAGTCTTCTGTTTTAAACTTTAAAGAGCAGCAATGAGGAGATTAAAAGTAGAAATACCTACCTTGCCCATACAAAAGAATAGAAAATAAAAGGAAATGGTGAACTGCTTAATACTCGTAGCTTCTGATCAGCCTAAGAGCTGCTCCACAGATGTTGAGCTAGACAATATCTACAGACTCTCATGGCTCGGCACTTCTCTTTGTTTCCTTACTGCAGCTGCAGACTGATGGCTCTAAAAGGTAAGTTTACTTCACTGTCAGGTTTAAAGTTCTATTAAGCTGTGGCTGGAGATTTCATTTTCAGTTTTAACAATAGTCTAGACATATGTGCATTGCAAATAGGGATAAGGAAAGTTCTCTGATGAGCAAGTCAGCTGGCTGTGCTTGCTCTTGCAGTAAGATAATCATTCGTTTTGGTGGGCTTTACGCTCCGCAGCGGAGCCCCGGACCATTTCATGGAAAGAAAAGTACTTTTAAAGGAAAGCCTGTTTGAACACATACACGTGTGTATAAATTTAAGTGACAGACAGAAGAGAAATACGGCTGGTGAGGTGACATACCTAATAAAAATGACTAATGAGTAATGATTCGCTGCATTTGCCGGTTACTTTTCTCAAGACACATGGTAAACTTCATATTCCAACATCACAAGAAACGTCAGTAGAGTTCCTGCTTACCTTTCACTGGACATTCAACCACAATATTTGCTCCAACTCTTGCCATGACCATACCTCCAACGACTACAGAAAGATTGCTGGCTTCCAGATTTGTAACATTTAATGAGGAAGAGAAAATGACAGGAACCTCTTTGAAATGAAAAGAAAGAAAGAATCAGTTTTAAAAGCTTTCTTTGGCTTTTAGATGCAGACCAGAAATCACTCTGCAAAGCAGCAGCCAGAAAACACAGGTAGGCTTGACAGACTCTACTCACACTCGCTGTGGTTTTAGAGGAACAAGGTCTCACTGCTACCTCTTAACTTGGGCAGCACTGCATGGACTGCCCTCAGTTCCCATTGCAATGGGAACATTCTTTCTATGAAAAGAATAAGTGCCTGATCCCACAGACCCCATAGTCTCACCTGCCCGCAGCAGCAAAGATGTTTCCGTGTCAAAACCGAAGTCATTAACAGCCAGGCATCCATATGCACCAAGTTCCCTTCGAGTAGGATTCTGAATCTGCACTTTTCCAACTGTGTCCAGGATTACCCTTCAAGAAAAGACATGGATTACTGTTCTGGGAGAAACCCAGCTGCTAATGGGTCTTCTTACAAGAGTTCAGAGGTACAGCAGCAAAACGTTTTTTTTTAGGTGTTTATGGTTCTAGACCAGTGTGTGCAATAACCACCTGCCTCCTCTTTGGTGGCAGGGGGGAAGCAATAGGGATATACACAGAGAAGGAACTCTCAGATAAGCCCTGTCTCCTCAAAACTGCGTCCTATTTGCAGCACTCTGCAGTACAGTTAGTTTGCTACTACAAGCCAGAATCCTCTGGGAGCAGCAGCACGAAGAAATCAGACTATCATGATTAAAAGTTTTGGCAGGAGATCCATTTCTTCAGAGCAAGCTTGGTTTTCAGCAGGATCGGGGAATTTGCAAATGTATGAGCTAATCTGACTTCCAAATTAGTGCAGCTTGAGGTTTATGGTTATTATTAAACCTTGTCTGCCTTTCCTGCCATCTCAGTGGCAGCACAAGCAAGGTATCACTGCTGGGAAAGAGGCTGGAGAGAGCAGCCTGGATGGGTCGGGATGTTCCCCCTTGTGTCTTTTCTCAGATGCACACTAGTCAGGTACAAAAAAAATTGGAACTTGGCATTCTCTGACACTGAGCACTTGCACAAAAATAAGAAATACACAAAAACATATTAAAAATACTTAAACCCCAGCAAATCAATACCTCTCACGTGTGAAGAGCACACAGCCTTCTTTCACAAAGCCAACATATACACAGCACACTTATATCTTCACGTGTCTTCAGGTGCCCTCGCTAGCCCTTGAGCACGCATGCATCAGTGTGTGTGTGTGTATATAGGTGTGTATATATATGAATGTACGTGTGTATATTTGCACATTTGTGTATAGAAAACGTTACTGCAAAAAAAAAGTAGCAAAAGGAAAACTATTTGCCAACATAGTCTTTAAATGCAAGAATGTCTTTCTGGGCAAAAACTAGGGCAATCTATGAAAACAGGAATTAGGAATCAAAAAGTTACTCATGGATATACAAAACACCATCAGATCCCCCCAAAATGAAAGTATCTCTTGCAACAAATTAATGGGAAATTACACATAGTTCACAAAATAAACACAAGAAGTAGGAGCTACGTGGTTCCAAAAACATTTTCACTTTTAAAAATGGCTTAGTTTTGGTGTCTTCGCTTTAATTGATAGCTCTGCAGAAGTATATTTTTCTTGGCAGTGGGGTTAATCAGTTAAGTATGTTGAGAAATGTCCAAAAATGCCTTTATCATTTTAGAATAGTTTTTTCATTCCTCAAGAGCTAGCTATAACTCAAAGAGGCTCTCACACACCGCTAATGGGCGCAGGAGCAGGTGAGCTATCGGCTCTGAAGTAGGAATATTTGTGCAGTCTTGAGCAAATAGCTGAATATCACACACTCTTGGCTCTACTTATTCTTCAGGTATCGTTAGGGTAGTAAAATATGTCATTTTGCATTTTAGTATTCCACTGTCTCCAACAGAAGTATTTGGAAGTTAAAAAATACTAAAAAGTCAGAACTTCTTTTTCTTTTTAAATGGAAGTTGTGCAGCTGATATATATATATATATATATATATATATGTATATATGTATGTATATATTATATATATACACACACATTGTTATGATGGTGAAGATAGCAACGACACTTTATTTCCTTACAGAGATAACTAAGAATGACCTTCATCTCTAGCATGGCAGAAATTTTTAACATGGTCTCACTATATGTAGTATATGAAACCAATTCAATAGGCTGTTAAATTTAATATTTTTTTTTTAAATGCAGCTGAAATGAGTAAGGTGGATCACAAAATACACACTTAGGATACCCACAGCTTCCCCTTAATGCAAAGACTGCACTTTCCATGTAATATTGTGGAAATGGACGTGTACTTGGACATTAGCAGAGCAAAGCAATGCAACAGATACTTGAAACATAACTGAAATTATTTAAATAAAAAAGATGGAAAGCAGTGTTCACACATTTCATCTTGCAACAGTATGTGTTCTAATACTGCACAGCAGGGAGGATTTTAGCAGTTGACAGTGACATAAGAAGCAATTTAAAAAAACAGGAAAATATATTTACTTACTTCTCTGAGGATTTTAATGTCTCGCCATCTTTTGTCCAAGTATATTTTACTTCACTAGTACCCGCTGTTTCACATAACAGATTGACAGTACGAGTGTTCTTGGTCACAAATACTGTATTTCCAACTCGTACAGTTACTGTTTTGTTAAAGGAAACTACAGGAATTTGCTTCTGCCTCATAATAACTGGAACCTTCTGGTCAAACATCAATTTATCGACAGTTTTTGCGCTGAAACGTTCAGATTCATTTGGAGATTTGCCTGTGACTTTTGTGGCAAATCTCTCATCCTGGGCCCCCTTCCATTTTCCAGCGGTTGGCTGTGGAGGCCTGGCTAGTTCTGCAACTAGTTGATAAATGAGCTGGGATGCCAAATCGTCAGTGACTTCTCCGGTTTCAATGAGCTGACTCATGTTCCTTATCAGTTCTTCAAAGTGCACCGTGTCCATGCTGTAGGCGCCCTGAAGAACTGCTGCTTCCAGGCGTTTGTTCTTGAATTCCCGAGAGCCCAAGTCTTCGGCTGAATTGCTCCCAAAGGTGCCCAGATTTCTCAGAAATGGCTGGTCATTCACTTGCCTGTCACCTAGATAGAGCTCGTTCTTCTTGCTCCACATTTGCCACATTTTGTTCATTTTATGCCACTTGGCCCCAAAGCTGTTGGCCTCGTTGTGGTCCATGTTACTGCTCTCACTGGCATATTTCCTAAGACTTGGTGGTTCTATTAGTCTGTTATCAGCACCAATAAGTTTGAGGACAAACGTTTCGTGCACAGAGCCTGCAATACACCGGTACACACCGATATCCGTCGCTTCAAGGCTATGTATCTTCAGGGAGCCCGACTTGGTGATGCCGAGTCTTTTAGAGTTCTGCAAGTGTAGCCCGTCTTTCTCCCACCGAATAAGTGATTTTTGGAACCTCCGTACTGGGCACTTAATTACAACAGATGTTTTTGGAAGTAGGTAGGCTCGGCTTCCAATGGTGAAATTAATGCGCTTCTCTTGTCTTGTTTGAATGTAAACTCGGTGAACGCTGACAATCTGAGGCCCGTGAGCAGAATATTTTTCTGGAAGCTTTGTTTTAATCTCTGAGGAAGAAAAAAAGAAAAAGAAAAAAAAAGAAAAGCGTTGAAAAGTATCTAATCATTGGCAGCCCCGCTGACAATTCACACTTCTCACAGAATGCTTGGCAGAGTCTTTCCTGACTTTGCTCAAGTCAGATTGCAACATGCCGAGCTTTTATCCGCATCACAAAAATGCAAAAATGTGAACAACATGAAACCATAATACTCCTCTGCGCCAGCTGAGAAGCCTATCCTTGTTTTCTTCCAATCTCCCAACAAGGAAAAGCCATGGACAACATATGCCTATATGAAGGATACATATGAGGCACACATACATCCATGCATATAAGCGTGTATTATAAAAATCATACTACACTTATATTTCCTACTCCTGCCTCAGAAAGTCTAGGCATAAAGGGAGTGGGAAAAACTGAATCAAAAGATTTAAACACATTATCACTTTCCCCACATTTGAGCCCTGGTGAGTGCAGAATGACCTAAATAAAACACAGCCTATCCGAGAAGAAAGGCTCTCCATGGCTGTTATTTCCCTTGCTGGCTGGCCTTGCTGCTCGCCTGACACACGGAAGGCAAACTGATAGCAACAGCGGAGCCGAGCGCAGCGGCTGGGGAGGACGCAGAGCCCACAGCGCGCAACGGCAGCCGCTTATCACTGACCACGGGGAATTTCTTGGGGTTGAAAGATGAGTTGCTCAGTGTCGTGCCAGAAAAGCGGCAAGGGAAGGGAGGAAAGAGGGAAAGAAGTCCAGCCTTTGAGAGGTCGGGTATAGCAGCTGGCTGAATTGGCCAAATAAAGCCTTGTGCACAGCGGCTACGGAGACACTGGATATCAGGAGGCTCTTCCTGCATCCTGCTAAAGGCACTTGGATGCCGGGAGGTTTCCAGGGAGCTGCACAAATGGCCAAGAGCGCCCACGGCCTCTCCCAGCCGTGGTGGCCACAGCAGCACCTGGAGACCATGGGAGCAACCGCAGCACTGGGGACACCACTGCCACAACTCACTGCTGCCAACTACCTCCCCGCTGGGATCAGCGGGAATGACCTTACGTCAGGAACACGGTGGTGAGAGGAACAGCTGCGGCTGGAGCACAGCAAGGCCTGCTCCCCTTGAGCTCCCTCCTGCAGGATGGAAGTGGCCAGCTGGGATTTGGGCAACACTGGGAACAAGCCCACGGCGCTGGGTGGCCCAGCCCTTTGGGGTGAGTGGGGCACTGCTGAGCCCTGGCACGAGGGGACAGCCCCACAGCACCGCAGCCTGCGGGCACTCGGGCACTGCAGAACCATTCGGGCTCTTCCACCTGGTAGGTGCCCACCTAAAGAAAGCGACAACCACAACGATGGCACCAATGATGCCTGAAAATCTGCATGCTCCTCACATACATATGCTTCAAATATGCTGTGAAGAAATAGGTGAAAAGCTAAATGCTTCAAGCATTCAATAAGTGCGTACACTCCATGAACTACACCCTGGAGTGCATTCTTATGCTTATAAAACAAAATGGTTATTTTCAATGTTTTGGGTAATGAGTTCAGACCAGTGGGGATATCATGGTTTCATAATTACACAGCTTTTAAATCAGTATTCGTTATCCAGATACACTGTTCCCTCAACCATTTTATATGGTACAACAAATAAATTGCTTTAGGCACCGAGTTTACTAAAATTATTAAAGTAGCGCCCTGTTTTTAATAAGTTATTGGGCCCCAAATATTTATTTTCAGGGAAATGTTCCAGTATTAAATCTTCAAATTCCAAGTCCAACTTACAGACACAGTAAGTGTAACTTTAAACACACAAATTAAAATACTTCAGGCTGTGCTCTGTTTACACGAGTTACTCCAACATGGAACTGAACCCAGCACATACTTATAAATACGTTAACAAGTCTCATCCATTTCGTTTTTTTCTCAAGACAGACCACTAGCTCTCATTAGCAGCTCAGCACTAAGGGGTGTGTATATTTTTACTGGTGACTGGCGGACAAGGTTAGGAGTGAAACAAAGTTCAGAGCTGTGCATGGCAGGCCATGTAAATACGTAAGGTCATATAAATAAGGCCACATAAGTATGAATTTTCTAGATCCTTAGTATCACCCAGGGCTGCAGCTGCTGAGGCAATGGGCTGCGTGGGAGGGTGTTGCTGCAAGGTAAATCTTGCCTCGTGAGGAGGTTGTGCTGGAGCTTTGGGAGCTCGTGACGCATCCTCGCTGCGACCCCGAGGGGGCCGCGACATTTCAGGCCGGTGGCCGCAGGGCCGCTCTGCTGCTATTAGCTATTTCACAGAGTCTGAGGCCACAGGACCATTTCTAACTTAACAGGACTAATATTAGGTAGAAAACAGCTGCAGTGACCAGTCCCAGGGTAGAAGTTCAAATCTAAAAAGCCCCAGAACCATTATGAGATGGTAAGAATGGAGCAGCTCAACTGAGCAGCAGAAGCAGAATGCTGCAAAGGTGTGCTCCAAAACGCACCTCCCAAAGGAGGCCAGGAAGAAAACTACTCCCTGTACCCTGGGCAGAACGTGCACCACATGCCATGTGCTAGAAGAGGCTCCTTCTGCAAAAACCAAGCTGCCGCTGTGGGTACATCCATGCTGAGGCCTTCCCTTCCCTGCTACAGGACACACAGGGAATGCCAGGCATGGACTGACTGCAGGAGCAATCGTGGTGCTCACGGAGAACAGGAGAAGATCCTCCTCTCCATGGAGGATCTGTGCCCGCTGGGGACAGGAGCACTCCCTGGGCCACCTCGTGTCCTCCTCCCCTGGCGCTGGGGTGGGAGCTGACACTTACTTTAATATCAGTCTGTGCTAAGCAATTTGCAAGCCCGCTACGCTGCCATTCTACTATCCACAATTAATTAAATTCAGATAGATATGCAGCTCAAAATATTTTATTAAACCTTATGCCAAGGACATTCCTGAAAGCCCACAGGGCTTTATTTAAGTGGAGTTTTGAACCTCAGGATTTTGGCATGTTAATCTGAAACACAGTCCAGGAAAAGAAGTTTCATATTATGTATGATTCAGTGATTATTCTACTTTTTATTTTGTTTTGTGAATAACCTTTTAGGCAAAGTTTGAAAATGTATAAAATAACTATTTCTTTCTAGTACTGTGATTTGGGTCAGAACGTGTCTATCCATAAGATCAGAAACAGGCCATTCATGAAGCCTGTTGGTCCCTCTCTCCTCCCAGGCCTACAAACTCATACTCTCCTTTCTAACTCCCTTTTCCCTCTCTCCCTTTCTAAAGGATGGAGAGTCTAGGTTGAGAGCCTGCATTTAGAATGGCCTCTATGTATCATTATTCCCATGCACAAGAAACTTAACATGGATCAGTAAAATATTTCACTGGGTGTTTCGCATGTGCAATGAGTACAAATGATATTAGTATCATAACTAGGTTGTGCCCAAATTGTACTATTCCTATAGAGAATCTTTTCTGAATAGATTCTTATGTAGGGAGTAACAAGACTCTGGATTTTTTTAAAAGCAGGATTTATTCAAAGGCTGTCTGCTCTCATACTGTCATCACTTCCTGCAAAGCTTATGAGACTGGGATCCTCATTTGTGTAAGGAAAGATAGAAATTATACCGTAAGTTATCACTGGCACAAGGTTTCAGGTTTTGAATTCCACCAGCCTAAGCAAAATGTCCAGTGCAATATGAATGTAAAGCAAAAAGACAAGCCAGAGCTGGATTCTTATCTTTTCTAATGTCCTTTGTAATTTATACTCAATTTAGGCAATTTTTGCACTTGGGAGAGTGTAAAGGATAAAGCCAAAAAAAGACCAAGTGGAGGTAAGTACGAAGGTGAAGTTATCGTTAAAGTATTAAGAATCTACCTTTTTAGAGCATAAAATTTATTTTTAACTGAAAAGAAATTCTCTCTTATAGCTGGTCTAGCAATTACAACACTCAATTTATCCTAGCTTAGAAAAGCTGTGAAAGTGTAGGGAGAGGAGTTGAATACACAGCTCATATATAGATTTTTTCCTTTACATGTTCAACCCAAATCAGTAGGAAACTCCACCAAGTAACATACTTACTGTTGCAGGCATTCATCTGACAAGACCTTACAAGCAGCGGAGCAGACAGACCGCTGCACAGCGATGCATTCAACGTGACGTACTGGCCCTTGGCTGTGAGCTTTTGGCAGGCGACTTTCCTGCGCTGGATTCCAACACCGCAGCTTACTGAGCACTGTGGAAGGAAGGATGCAGTCAAACCACCCTGCCATCCCGCTCCACACATGCTAATTTTAAACTGGTGTGTGTGTGGACATACTAACAAGCTCTATTTCATATGAATCCTGGTACTACTTAGGAGGCCATTAAAGCCTCTTCACTTTTCCAGGGACTCTGAATATAAGACAGCTAATTTTTTCCAGCAAACAGCTCAGGAACAATTAAAATAACATGACGGTATTTCTGCATGTCCCACTGTGGGCAGAGGAGAGGAATGAGACCTGGCCTTCTAACAGAAGCAATTCAGCATGTTCTAAACAGTCTGTGTCACGTCTTTCGACCCACTCTCCTTATTTGTATTGCACAGACCTTTAATATTAACTTCTAAATAGCTTGTTCTAAATCATTTTGGACAGAAGTGGTGTCAAGCTTTGATTAAATGAGAAAGAAAGAGGAAGTACTGCAGTATAATGTGAAGAATTGCTTTTCAGAAATCCCACTATGAAATAATTAATCGCCAAACACGTCTGCCAGAAGGTAAATTTCAAACAGCATCACATTATTTCCTTCACCAATTTAAACACAGCTGAAGAAGGGTGATGTGATTAGTCTGGTTGTAGGCAGGTAGCTATATTCACAATTTAAGCAGGACAAAGGTACAGAGCTCCTGAAAAGATTTGCTTTCTCGGACAGCAAACTTTCCAAGCACTCCTTTCCATTTCCTTAACTGCACTGGATGAATATGCACAGTTTAGTCCTGCTACATGCTTTGTGAAACCTTCAGGTACCCTATGAAGTTGTTAATTGTATCATTCTCCTAAGCAGAAATCTTTGCTGTTCATATTGCATTGGAAGGTCTTGGTTTGCACTTGTTACAGGCTGCTCACCTTGGACCACTCTCCCACAACTAGCTGAGGAGGACAATCAACCTTTGCACATGGTTTACTATCAGGCAATTTAGGTTCCTGGCAGATCTCATCAGGGTGTTTCAGAAAACTTCCATCTGTCAGCAGCTGCTTACAGTACACTTTGCGGCTCTGAATCCCTCTTCCACAGGTACGTGAACACTAAGGAGAAAAGGACACAGCAGTTGCACTCACATGGATATCTGTGCTTATCCATCACAGTCTTACAAGCAAACATTTCTCAGTAATTACTGGAAAATGACATCTAGTCTCAACTAAAAAGCAAGCAGCATACAGAAAATTCTGTTAAAAATGTTTGACTAAGATTAGATGGGTGGAGAACCTAACTGCTAAGGCAGAAGTCATATCATCTAGATGCTATATATTAGGAGAAATCTTTAAGAGAAATATGCATCTTATACATAGATCCGACGATGCTGAGCATCAGTTAATATATCACCAGTTTGTTATACCATAGGGGAGTTTAGGAAACTCTGCCCTTGCACAAAAACAACAACAAAAAAGGGGACATCTCCAGAAGTAGGTTACAGTGTTTTGGGGACTATGAAAAGAGAAGTGATGACTGGAGCAACTGAGATCCAGCCTCCTGAAACCTTAAATAGGACTTGGCATCTCACCCAGAGGATACTCATTGGCACAGTAGTGCCAAGTACTATTTTTAATTTTGGCTTAATTTGCTCTAATGAAATCAGTTGAAAAACTTGACTGTTAATGTTTAGGAGCTCTCTTCAATGTTACTCCAACTAGAGAACTTCAGGTATGTGACCAGAGGAACCCTACTTGCATTTAAGCTACTTCCATAACTCAGTCCTACCTGCTGCCATTCCTCAACGTGCCAGACAGGGGGACAATCTATCTGGTTACAGGCCTGTAACGAGTGGGGCTTCTTGTCTTTGCAGTCCCCAGCAGCAAGCGCAGATCCTCCCGGCTGCTGGCAGGACACGTCCCGGCTCTGAATCCCGACGCCGCACGTAGCCGAGCAGCGTCTCCACGGGCCGCTCTGCCACCTGCACCAACAACCCCACCGAGAGCCCAGTTAGCAATGCAGAATGGGGCAGGACCAGGCAGCTGCACCCAGGGACAAGGCAGCACAAAATAACTGCAGGCATGGTTATTGAAAAGTTAGGCTGAAAAGCAAAATTATAAACCAGAACTATAAACCTGTGTGTAATGAAGAAATGAGTAACTTGTTTACAACAAAGTAATTAAGAATCTTTGCAAGTAAATTTGATTCCAGAATTTATTTGCAAAGAATCACAGAATAATTGAGGTTGGAAGGGACCTCGAGAGATCATCTAATACTCATTAATAATAGGAATAAAAAAAAAAGCTTCCTCTTGGCAACCTGCTAACATTTACATTTATATGTGTAAATATGACCTTTCTTACATTTACAAAACTTTCTTTAAATGTGTATACATTTTCTATAAAACATCCTGTTCCTGTTAACTTTTCTTCCCTACATTTTGGAGGAGGAGGATGTTTCTGCAGACACTGTGGAAACAATATGCTAAGGATCAGTGCTGCTAGAGATCAAAAGCGGGTAAATAAGGCAACACATGTCAAAATTCCATATATGTGACCAAATTAGCTAGGTTTTCTTGGATTTGCACTGCTTTTGTTCTTTCCCTGGTATCTCTGAGCAAACAAAGAATCCATCAGAACTGTATATGTGACTCCTTACAAAGCACAAAATTAAAATAATTTCTCATTTAAAGTATGATTTCATGGCAATTACTCACTCCGTAAGGATAGAAAGGAAATATTCCTTGTTTTTTTCTGAAACAGTCTGCAAACTTTCCTCGTTCTGCCCACAAGAGCACATGTCGCTTTTCCACTTCTAGCAAACGTCTCAACAGAAGAGATTTATTTCGGAAAACGTTGCCTATTTTATTAGTGACACGTGAAGCGCGGAAAAGCAGTGAACAAGACTAAAAAAAAACCCCATCATCCAACAACCTTGTTAAAGACAGAGGCAGTGAAACTTCATCCCCAAGCAAGACCGCAGCCCTGCAACCCGACCCTTTCCTAGGCAAGCCCGTGTTTATCCAAGCCCATGGCTTTTCCAGCAGTGCCGGTACCTCGGAGGGCAGGGGCTCTCGTTGCAAGCACGAGCCATCGGGGGCGGCCTCTTGGAACCGTCGCACAGGGTCTCGTTGACGCCTTGCTTGGTCTCCACGTGTAGGCACATGGCAATGGCTTCTTGCGTTCCTGAATTCCAGAGGAAAACGTTCATTAGCTACTGAAGATGGAAGAGATTTCCTATGTTCCTATATTTGCCTATGTTTCATATAGGGGAAAAAACACCTCTGAACACTGCATTAGATGGCAGGCTTAACACTAACCTCACAAGGTAGGAGAGGTACCTTGGACGTACACTGGAGGTAATGTATATGTTTGAAGCTCAGAAGATCCTTGTGGATTATAGTTAACATCCTGTGATATCTAGAAGGCTTTGTGTGACACACTGCCTCTAAGCTGACAAACTACAGAAATTAGGCTTCCCAGAGCTGTCATCTCTTTCTCCCACCATCAGATACTAGATCCCCCTGGTTCTGTAATGCTCTCAAGCCAGCTAATGCTTTTAATGCCAAAATGAGGGTATAAAGGATTCCTTTTTTGCTGGACTGGACTCTAAGGAGCTAAAGATCTGCAAAAATGTAAGAAATATTACATAAAACTTGCAAACTACAGCTTGCAAAATATCCTCTGAACATCCCCACTGCTTCGGCTCTAATCTGTCTGTGGCTTCACGAATGGCCCTTGGCATTATTCCTTATTAGCCTTTCGGATTTCAGCGGGCTCAGTGAAATAACCTGCACTGAAAATTTCACTCCAAATTAATGGCTTGTGTTTTGTGACTTTCAGGCACACAGAATTTCTCCTTCCAGCAACAGCAACAAGCCCCTGCAGGGCATTCTCCCTCTGCCCTGGGGTTTCCAACCACTTGTTGCTTTGAATGTGTCATTCACAATCCTCACTCACATGACACCCTGGGCAGCATCAAGTGAATCAAAGTCAAGCCCTGATTCTACCACTTCTCCATCTATCTCGGTCTGTTACAATATTAAACATGAGCAGAGTTCTTCTTTTCATAAACCAAAATTATTCTATCCATAACCAGCTCTGCTGCAGGCCAGCATCTCTAGCCGGCCAAGATCCCACTCCTTCCTTGTGACACTTGACCTAATCTTACTATTTCAGACGCTTAGCACAGCAAGCAGATATATAACAGCAGTGATTTCTGCAATAATGTAGATTCCAGTTCCTTTCAGGCTCTCCGGTACAACTCTTGATCCCTTCTGGGACTCATTTTCAGTTCAGAAAGACCTTGTTATATAAATGTTTTGACTACATCTACAAAGCAATGAACTTTTATGGAATAGAGGACCTGATTTTGGATATGACTGACCACCTATTCGTTGCTGTTATGTCAAAGTATTGAAAAGCAGAGGGGAAGCACGTATTAGTGAATATATTTCACTAGCAGGACTGTGAGGAAACCTTCATCAGCAAACACCACGAGGCTATCATCCAAACGTGAAAATACCCAATCAAGACAGACTAACTACACAAACATGTTCCCTAGAACTCTGTATTTCACTCCCTCAAGGGGAATCAAACCCTTCATCCACTCTCCTTCCATCCACACACACGTTTAGCAGAAGCAGCCTCCCAGGCCCCTCCACAGGGACCTCCAGGCTGACGGCTCACGGGCTGGAACAAGATGTGGAGGTTGTGGTGGAGCAGGGGCTCTGGGTGATGTGAGCAGCCCAGCACACTTCACGCACCCCTGCAATCTCCACAGCTTAGGCTACACTCCTTCAATCCTCCTGCCTTTATTGCATTCATGGGGAACGTCAGAGTCAAACGTGATGCAGCTCTGGAACGCGTCGTGATGAGTAATAACCTGCTAAACGTCTATCCAAGGAAGGAAAATGAAATGAGACTTCTTTCAGGCTTTCCAAAGCAGCAATAATCCCATGAGAACTTTATATCCCAGTGCAGAAAAAAGAAATTGGTGAGCAGACAAACAAAAGGCATGTTACGGCTCTGAAGGCTCATTAAACCATTGCTGGCTTGACCTGGCTTGGATTGTGTTACCACTGGAAAAGGGTAATATGCACAATCAGGAGCGATTCCTTCCAACACATACCTTATTTAAAGAAAGAAAAATGCTGCAAGTACAAAACAGATACTGTAGAGATGCTAAAAAGGCCACCCTGGTTCCTTCTCGTTCCCTGTTTTCAGTTTGGGGACTCTACTTCATAAGCAACCCTACTGAGATTGATGCAGCACTCGTTTGAACTCTGCTGTGAAAATGTCTCAAAAATTAAAGCAGATTTCTCACCCTCAACTATAATTTTAGCTTGGTTGGGAACTTCCATCACAATATTTTTTTTTATTCTATATAGATTGGAAAATGGAAAAATCTATTATTCAAACAAGCAAAGTTTTATATGTATAACTTTCTTGGCTTCTAATATAAACATAGTAGATAATTTAACTAAAACATTATGTATGCAGTAGGGAACATTAAGTATTTTTACAGTAATCTGATGCACTATTGTAGTAATTATCCTACTATTCAGTGAAATAGAATATTTCTATTTTAACCCAGTATTCAAACCACATACATTTACATTCTTTTACAAGTTTCTTTTTTTGCAGTGAAATATACAGTGCACAAAGATGTGTTAAAAGATCACAATGTTTGAGAAAATCCAGATATTTTCGTCCTGCCTTTTTTAGAGTTAAAATGAAATGGAGGATGAAAGTTGCTGCATAAATGGCAAGAAGGTGGATCCCTTCAGCCAACTTTCTACCTGGAAGAGGATGGACCCCCTTTTCTTCCATCAAATAGTCTTAGCTTGAGGCTTACTTAAAAATATACACTATCAACTCAAAATAACCCAGGAGAAACTCCAAGCGCTTGAGTCTCCCTGTAAATCTACTGAGACTGGCAATGTTATTTTATGGTCCTCTTTTACAAGAGTAAATAGCCCTTGTAGTTAGTGAGACTACTTCTAGAAATGCCCCGTTACCAAATGAGCTACAACGCTACTGCAAATGCCCTCAGCTCTGTTTGTGAGTCTCTCAATACTCACTGTTTTTCTTAAAAACTCTTAAAACGTGGCTGGCATCCTGTGATGTTCTAATGAATCTCTGGTTTCTTATAAATAAGAGTAAACTTTTAGCCATTATGGTGCAGACAAAAGCCTGAAAATATAATTTCTCTGCACTCCCACAGGACAAACTATAAAAAGAGAAAAAAGAGAACTAAATACATATTCATCTTTTGATCATTGTTTTTAAGCCAATATAATGACTTGGAGGATGAATCATAATTTTTTGAAGCTTTTAGAATAGAAATGGTAAGAACTACATGGAATTACAAGAATTTGTCCTTACAGTTACAGAAATTTTTAGAAGATCTCTTATTTTTAAACGGAGAACATTTAGCTTGTAAAAACAGCCTTCACTCATTAACTGACTGACAACACTAAAGAAGTACTACAGATTGAAAAAAAAATCTTTTCAGCAATCATACTATTTATTTTAATAATTACTATTATTTCTCAGTGTTAATGCATGTGAACATGATGCTAATGTTGAGGACTTGTTCATGAAGATCAGTTTTTCAGACTGAAGAAAAAAATATATGTATATACATTATATGTACCTATATACATGATAAATATATATATAATTTTTTCCCCTGGGAAAAAACAAGGCAAAGCCTGAGCTCTCCAAGCAGTTTTTACTTGGATACTGCTCACTGTGGTCGCTGCCAGGGCACAGGGCTTGGGATTTCCTCAGGTACTCAAGACACAACACAGCTCTCTGACCTTCTGGGTGGTAACGGTTTCCTATGGATCTTGACCTGTCTCATGACAAATCCATCCAGGGAGCTTTAATTGGCACTCCTGGACAGAGCAACGGAGGATGATCGCAGGCAGAGCAGAGCCCTGTAGTCCTCCCAGGACCCAACGTGCAGCACGAGAGCACCCAGCGTGGGTGCACAGAGCACCCAAGAGGCCCACAGGCTCCTTGCCATGAGGCCACCAGGCCCTCGTGAGCAGACTGTGCTGCTGCTGGAGCACGAGCTCCGCCAGCTCCATCTCGCTAATTCCCTGAGCTCAGAAAAGACGTTACCATCCCCATTTTTACCTCTGCTCATGAGAGGGTCCAGGGGAGGGTGCAAATTAGATGTCTAGTCTGCATGTGGATTTAAAGAAGTGGTGGAAAGCAGCAAAATGGAGATTTAGTCCTTCCTCAAGCAGTGCCATAAAGGCTTCGCCGGCGCTGGCTTTTCCCTCATTTAGGGACAGGCAAGTGCTAAGAAACGGGGAGAGAAGTTCCAAAGAATCAGAAATCCGCAGGAATTTATTTTAATAGCCATAGCTAGATACATGCATACTAGAGACAAAGTAGCTAATATAATTTACATTACACTGGGATATTCCAAAGTCAGACAACCTTTATTTCTCGTAACTAAGAGTTCATCTAATTGAAATGAGATTTGGACATAAAACTCAGCAGAAAGGGATCAGACCCTTTGAACTACACAATGGAAAAACAGTAGACACAGTGAGATCATTAGTGCACTGCAATAAGCTGGAAACAGAAAAGATGTCTGGTTCCCTTAAAACTATTTATCGGCAGGTAACTTGGGTCTGCTTGAAAGCGTCTGCCAAGGCAGCAAGAAGCTTCGAACTGACAGAAGATAGAAATCACTGCTACCTACCCAGCAGGACAGGGCAGGGACTGCTGAGGCTCTTAAGGGATAAAGTGTCCCCACAACTGGCCACGTTGGGGGCAAGGCGCATCTAGACATGGGGCTGGTGATAACACTGAAGTCTCAAGAACACAAAAAGCCATTTCACTTGCAGCTTCTTTAAAGGGTTCATTTCTATCTCAGCCCCAAAAAGAAAGGATTTCCTTAAGCACTTAGAATCTGGATGAAATAAACTCACAAAATCATGAAAGGGTTAAAAGTCAACAATTGAATTGCCACTCTCTTGAGAACAAAATCAAGGCAGATTTTGTTTTTAAGTCATTTTAGGGTTTCTTTATGATGGCAAATGCAGTTCTCTTCAGAATAGCCTCCTTAAGTTACCTTTAGTTTGCAAGCACAATTTTTTAATGTGAAGTCTTGCATGGACAAGCACATACGTGAAGACGCAGGCAACGTAAGCACGCACATATGTAAGGGCAGGCAAGACAAAGAGACTATTTTAGCCCAGAATTCTGCTCATTTCTGCCAAAATAAAAAAGAAAAGATTTAGAACTCCTCTGAAAAAAAAGATATTGGCTAAAAGTGGTAAGAATGTGGATTTGAGATGGCAATGCAGTGATTGCATGTTAGAAAAATCAGCTGAAATATGAAAAATAGGAACTAAAAATGCAGAGGTAACGAAAGCCTTGTTTCTGCTTTTGAATAAATTATTTCTTAAAAAAAGAAAAAATCATTAAAATGCAAAAATAGAGACAATCTGTCACAGCTGCTGTCACAGTCGCCAAGTCACATTCTTATATATCCATTTACTTTGAGCCTCTTCCACCTTGGCATGCCTGACGCCCACTGAAGGTAGTGGGGGGAATGGGATCCGCCGCCTTTTGGGATCAGATGTGCTGCTGTTCTTATGGATTAATCCCATCAGGAAAGAGCAGTATTAAATGACAAAGGAGGCTCTTACCAGTCACTTACCAGCCTGCTGACAGTGTTCTGGGGCTTCCCTCCCAATTTCCATCTTCAAGTTTTGAAGTGGTGAACACCACAGAGGAAGCCACTTTCTATGAGCCCTAGACTGTTCCAACTGTTGCTGCTCTCCCCTTTTCTACATTTTATATTTCTTCTGTGGGTACAACTGTCTTCACTTCCCATTGATGTCATCATTCCTGCCATATATAGGTGTGTTCACAATTCCACTGCTTCCACTTAACACTTCATAACTCACTTCTGCGTTCAGTCCCTAAGTACAGCACCAAGTAGCAACACTGGAAACCTTGTCTAGTAACATGTACTTAGGGCGACAGAGAGATTCGATTACATCCAAGGAGGAATGTGCCTAACTACTTGCAGACAGATGTATGGCACGGAGCTCCTATGGAGTGATGTACTGTAGCAAACCCTAAACAAACTCCTGTTTGATCTTCACGCCAGTCAGACTGAAAGCAATTCGCCCTAATTACAACTTTGTTTCCCTACTATATGGCAGAAAACTGAAGGATTTTTGGAAGATAAGGGAGAAGAGAATATGAGAATTTTAGCTTCAAACTATGCAATTCCAGTTCCTAGGGAAAGAGAGACTATTAACCATGCCCATCAGCCAAGCTAATACTTTGCAACATTCATTAGCACTAAAATTATGCCTACAGCACCAAGATAAAAACTAACTGCCAGATCAACTTTTAAAAACTAATTTAAGCAAATGAAGTTCAGTTTTTGAACGCAGGGTTTCAAGAAACGATACCAGACTGAAATACTCTAGTGATATTTTAGCAGCTAATTCAGGGAAACATTACCATAAGATCCAATAACACTGACCAATGCCAAATTCTGCAACTTATGATTAAATTAAATAAATAAATAAATATTACCTCCAAGACATGTAGCTGAGCATGGAGTAAAGCCGATGTATTCCCAGTCATAAATCAAACTGCCATCTTCAGCATGGGAAGCCTCTGGCGTGTAGGGGATAGGATCACTGTCACAGGGAGCCTGGTGACACCCTCGTTCTGTTGGCGGCTTCACATCTTCACATTCCTCCTCCGGCAGCTCCACCTCCGTCTGAGTAAAAGCGAGGAGAATTCGGCACTTCACATCCCGCACCTGGATGCCATCGCCACACGTGGCACTGCACGGAGACCAGGGCTCAGGAATAAACCTGCAAATAACCACAGCGCAGGAGGGACAGTTGCACTTAATTCCATATATTTGTGTCAGCATGTGCAAGTTAAAATACAGCTCATAGGAATAAATGCATACATTATGTGCAAAGCAAATAATACATAACACTATTTGATAGTTATAAAAGAAAATACAACTATTGAGATCTCTCACTTGTCTCTCCCATCTAATATCATCCCTGAAAATTCAATAAATGCAACCGAAAAAATGCAGGAGAAAAGTTAAAAAGAAGAAAAATCACGAGGAATAGGGAAAAATGTATCATTTTGCAGGCAAAATGGGCATCATCCAAAAGTTTCCTCAAACTCCCTAAGTAATATGAAAAGGGGAAAAAAAAAAAAAGTCTGCAATCAACATTTTTGTCATCATTTTAGAAAGCCTTTATGCTCCTGATCAAAAAAAAACTCATTGAGGAAAAGGGTTTAAGTCTATAATATTCTCTTTCTTCAATGGTCACATTAATATCTAGCAACAATGACATAGAGGTCAAGTAGCTGAACTTCATTAACAGAGTCATCTTGGGTGGTTTCAGGGAACAATTTATATGAAACCATATCTAGAGCTTTTCAGGACTTTTTCATCAAAAGGTTGCAGAGGCTTCTTTTTATTATATGGTCAAATGAAGCTGATAATTGAAAACCAGATGGAAGAAATATGAGAATTTATATGATCAATGTAAAAAATGCTTCTAGAAGGAAAAATCCAAATCCTGATCCAGAGATTTTCACCCCTGCTACCCTTGGGGCAAGCATCCAACATATTGTGGCAGAGAGAACAGTTACTCTTCACACCTCAAATAAAAGCCACAAGGTCGCTGACTACTCCTCAAAGAGCTCTTGCTGAAATAATCTTTGAATCTCTATTAAAAGTGAAGATGTTGAAGTTTGCTGCTTCCAAGTCCGCAACAGAGCTTCAAACTTTTAGTCACGTGGATCCTAGTGCTGACAGAGTTCAGTGAGGAGTTCAGCAAACCCAAAGCCTTCTGAAACCAAGGGAAACTCAGAGCATTCCTCCTTCCACAGGTCTGAAGTACGTGGGCAGATTGATTTTTATTGCTAGAATGGTGGATGGTTGTGTCCTACTGCTAGAAAAGCAGCATCAAAGCCATATTGATGCCATCTAAGCGCCAATTCAGTCCAAGGACATGGCAGATGGGTCAATGTCCAGATGTTTTCAATAGCAAATTCCAACTGAACATCTGTGGGAAAAGCCTCTACAAGGGAAGTCTCTTACCTCAGACTTAAAAATCAGCTTAACCCTGATTCATCAGATTTCACAATCTTTCCAAAGACAGTGATGCAAACCGCCGAGGGTCACCATGTCAGCATGGTCCTGATCCAATGGAACAATTAAGCACATGCCTAACTTTTTAAGAATATTAGCAGGCCCTTTGAAGTCTGCAGGACTACAACACACTCAAAGTTAAACTTGTACTCAAGTGCTTTATTGGATCAAGTCCATTGTAGCAAGCATAAAAATATTGATTTCTCTCTCCAAGATGGACCCCTTTCTAGAGAAAAAAGTATAAATCTATTTGTAGTCATGAATCTAGTTTGAAAAACAAAACTTATGGACATCTATAGTTAAAAAGAGTTGCTCAGTGTTCAAACCACACCTAACACTTTACAGTCTGAAAGAAAATAACCTTTTAGTTGTAAAGGCATGACAGCAACATACCAGAAATTAGTATTATTTCTGTATACTGCTGGTTGAATGCATTAAAGCATTCCAAAAATAATGTATGATGCGTTCCTTTGAAACTCTGTATAACTCTTTGAAAGGAAAGTTTGAACCACAGCAATTCTTTCATTCAGCAACCAGTTGATTTATAAAGAAACTTAGAAAATTCTAAGCATTTTTTCTCTGACTTATAGCAAGGTTATATTGTAATTGAGGTTTTCCTGTTGAATATTAGTGTCTGGGATTTTATAGTGAAGTGCAAGCATAAAAAAAATCTTTTTTTAAAATTCTACCTTGCCATTTGCTAAAAAGTCATGTGGGCACCTAACCATCAAAATCCTAAATTACAGAACTTTTCAGGGGAAGATCTTTTCAATGCCATACTTAAAGTACATTTAATAGAGGCCCAAGGAAGCTGATAATACAAAATGAGAGCATGGAACTGGTCAAACGGTGTCAGAGCTCTAGAGCTTGAAAGTTGTTTTTTTTATCTAAACTTCCAATTTGGAAAAATAATTTTTAATTTAACATATGCATTACCAAAGCTTGTAACAGAAATCATTAAAATAAATTATCCTTCAACCTCAGAAGTGATTTATTTTTAATTATGTGACATTCACCACAGCCACAGTTATATTTTAGATTCACTACTTCTCTAAAGCAGAGTTTTAATAAAGTTTCTAGAAGAGACTTTTTTTTTAAAAAAAAAAACAAGTCAGTCTTAACAGTGCAACATAGAGATCAAATGCCACTAAAATTATGTGCACAGGTATAAATGACGCAGACCTTGCAGTCCCGGTGGAGACTCTCTTCCCCCATGGGGTGCTCTCAGTCTATCCGTATGGGAAGTGCGTTCACTTGGCCAGTGTGGGGTGACCTGGACAACACAGCAGTGATCTAAACTGGGCCAGAGCAGCCCAGCCCAACCTAATCAAATCCGGGCTGAAAACACAGGGCAGCGCAGCCTCTTCCAGCACTCTAACGACTTGGAAAACACGGTGTCTCTTACTATTTTGTTTTCCTCCTTACAGTCCTTGCTTTCAGTGAAGGCAGGAAATGCCTAAATCCTGAAAAAGGGCTGCTCCTGTGATATTTGCGGTCCCACCCTGCAGCTCCAAGGAGCCTGGAGAGCATTTTGCAGCAGCCTCGGGAACGGCTGCTCAGGCACCCTGCTCATGGCTGCCCGCAGCTCCCGCCTGCTCCGCTCGTTACCCACCCGAGCACAACGTGCTGGCCTGCACGACCGTCCAGAGTCCAAGCAGGGAAAACTGTTTAATTCTCTCCCACCAATTGCACAGTGAGAAAGTTGCTGGAAAAATGACTCAGCAAAGAGCAGGAACCTCTGTGATACTGTGTTTCAGTTTCAGCTGCTGATTGTTTTTTAGCTCAGGTTGCTGAAAACGTATGCTTTTGAAAACATTTTAATTTTGTTCTAAACCATGACAAAAAGTCAAGGAGGTGTCGATTTCTTCAGCTTGTGATTAAAAAAGAAGATGCAGAATCTTGCCGAAGCTTCTCTGCAAATCTCACTGTAACTAAGGAGGCTCAAGGGAGGGACGTTTAAAATAATGATTGGTATCAACTGTCATCACATTCCACAACTAAAAACTGGAAAGGTCAGACCTACATTTTTCTTGGCCTCACTTTAAGGGCAGTCATTTTTTATTTTGCTAATAATAAAAGAAAAAAAGTCTTTTGAACGTTCACCCTCTATATAAATTCAGGACACCAGCCGTGGTAGACCACAGCAGCAGAAGTATTTATCTTCCACAGGCCAGTTTGGCATATTCACCATTTGTGGGTTCTAAAATGCAGCTGCATTTATTCTTTTATTTATTGTCAACTAAAGAATCACCCCAAAGCACAGAAAAATAGCTGTAATAAAACGATGGACTAGAAACTGAGACTCCATATTGTGGTTTTGGTTTGGCTGATGAGAATAACTAAAAATGATGGTATTCCACCTAGGATATCATAATGTCCCAGCTATGAGCCATATAGCCCTAGCTATGACTTATCACTTGTGCCACGTGCAAGTCACACTCTGCATCATGCAAATTACAAGAAACAAACTTAAACATACCCAAAGTGCAGGGAGATGTTGTTAGAGTTTATTTTGGGAGAAGTAACAGTCTATTGTTACAGTTTATATCCTAAACCCTGACCTCAAAATCTTACTGCTACTGGCAAAAAAAGGTCCAGATATGATCATGAGATTTAAAGCATCATATGAGAAATTGCTCTGCTTGCAAAGCACTCTGCATGTGACCAACAGGCAGCCTGAGAAAAGGAAGGAAAGCAGAGTTGTCCAGCTCAGCTGGGAAATGTGCTCGTGAATAACCAGTCTCACTGGGACTCCTTTAAGCCACCCATTATAGGATGTTGAGACATACATAGGGTTGACTCTAGACAAAAGCCAGGTATCAGTCTTCCTTATTCATTATTCTCATCAAGGTAATCTTAACTTATGAACTTTGATTTCTCCTTACCTGCCAGCTACCTCAGAAGAATAAGATCAGGTGGTGCCAGAACACAGCAGAAGCAGAAACAAATTAATAGGGAACCTGGCTGGAATGTTTACATTTGGTCCTAGGAGCAGAGAGCATCCAGACTAGGAAAGCAGGAGAGCCTCAGAAGCAGAGTAAAGAGGAGGATGGCAGAGAAGTGTCACTGGTAAGAAGCAGCTGGAGAAACCTTTCAGAGTTGGGTGAAGACATCTCTGAGAGATGTGATGGAAAGATTCTTCGGACAGAGTTAGGATCATGAATGAAAGATGAGGAACATCTAGGTCTCCAAATTAACAGTAAGAATACCCAAGGCTTTTATAAAGAAATCCATGAAATTGCAGAGTTGAAGCGGGAGCTGCACTGAGAAGAAACCCACACAGCTGCATTAGCTCTGAGGTTACAGTGGGAAGACACAGGTCATTTCAAGGAAGGCACAAATAACTGTGCCTTTTCTGAGCAAAAAACAGCCGTGAGGCCGTGATCAAGCCAGTGGCTCAATTCTATTATAGTCAGTCTCCTAAACCAGCCTGCTGTGTCTCTGTCAGTCTTTCTTTGCTTATTCTACCAGATTCCATGAGCTATTCCACTAGCTCATAGTCTCCGCAGTATATCACATACCTCTGTGTTTGATTTTGTAATGCCAAAGATTTTCTTTATAGCTTTGTGCTGAATCCTCTTTAGGGATGATCTCATGCAGCCTCATTCTGATATGCCGACATTTAACAGGAGTGTTTGATTGCATCACTGCCTTTGATAATCACACTTTATTTTTATATATTTTTACTTCTTTGCTACTACACCCTGCCTGAATTCAGAGACTCCAATTTGGAGTGAAATAAGCACTCACAGTAGATTGACACTTGACTTTAGATGTTAAAGCAGTGAAAAGTTTAAAGAACAGACACCATTAACCATGCAAGAAACACCTGCTTGGCAAATGGGTTCTCCTGTGAGTCAGTGCAGGTGTAGAGATTTTATTACTCACGATCACACCTGTTGGTAGGTATGTGCCAAAATCAGGAATAGCTAGCTGGAGGAAATAAAATAAGAACTAATGGGGTATACTCTGCACCCTGAGCTGTATAAATCTGAAAGTGACTTGATTAAACTCATCTAAATTATTTCAAATTGACATTGCTACAAATGAGTGCAGATCCTGGCTAAATACAATAGAGTACAGGTCAAAAACCATTACCAAGCCCTTACAGAAAGCTACTACTTTCTAGAAAAATTGTCCTATATTTTGGGTATAGTATAGGCTTAAGTGCATGAAGCGTACAGAAGAGGCACAAACATGCCTCTTGCAGGTGCAGGTGCATGTAAGAGATAGGAGTAAGTTCAGTCAAGTATATGTTATGCTTTCATATCCAGGACTGAAGTGTTATAAGGCTCACAACATCAGCTTTTAAGGTGACTCACAACATTCAAATCAGATACACATGGAAAATATCCCAACATATCCCTGCAGATTCAGCTAAATTCAGCAATCAGCAAGTTTTTCCTCACTTTCTTTATGCACTTATCCTGATAGCCCTCCTAAGTACCTCTTTATTTTAAAAGGATAACTATATTTTTGAGGTAAAGGGAATGACTGGGATAAAACTACACCTGTTAAATTTACTTCTGCTGAAATGCTTCCACGTGTTTTAATTAAGGGTTAATTAGGGTAAATAAGATCCTTTTGCACTACTTGAATGATGCAAGGACACTATTAATAGGAGTTCTGTGTCTTCCAGAACAGGAGCTCCAAAAGCAAAGTTGTTGAGATGTAAAATTAGGAACAGCTCACAACAAAACTCATCTCCAAGGAGGGCCAAATGTCAAAGCAAACTGCATAGCAGCACTCCTTCCAGATGATCTGCAAAATATGCTGGCAATGTTTCTTTACTGTAAAAGACAACAGACTTACGTTGGCTCTTCGGAGACTGTTCTGGTCTCTTCCATCTCTTGTGCCTGTTTAAACCATGGCAATTTTGCTTCCACAGGACTTTTTTCTAGTAAGAGAAGGGGAAAAAAACCCTAAGTAATTCCTTTGAAGAAATACATAGAGGTTTGCATTATTCACATTAGCACTGCACTCTTCACACTGCTTTTTGACCTATTGCTTGTGAGTAAACTTGAGCTCGATAGTAAAACATTTCTCAGGAAATCTCCTCATGATGCTGCAGCTCAATCCTAACACTACTTTTTTTGTGAGGGTACCAGCAACCCAATTACTATTCCCATTTAATCTTTAAGCTCTCTCACATCTTCCTCAAACGCAGCCGGTCTGCATTAGACTGCATCGTGTATCTCAGTGTAAGCTCCAGGCTTCTTTTATCTGTCTCCACACCCCCTATTTGGATCATGACCTTTCTTGGGGTACCGTAAGCCAGTTGAGCATCTGTGCCTCCAAGCCTAAGTAAAACCCCAGAAGGCCCTTAAAATGTCTACTGCATGGTTTAAAGAACAGCACAGCATTTAACCCTGAATAGTTTTGTATTCGAAGAACTCTCTAAAGTCTGAACTCACTAAAGCCCCAAAACATCTCAAAAAACATGAGCTTGTCTAGAGATACTTTTCAATTTGTCTGTGTACATGTTATGAAGAGTTGAGAATGTCTGAAATACCTTTCAAACAAAAAATGAAAGAAAGTAGAACCAACCCAAATCTTCTTGGCACAGAAATGAACAAGGTACAAGAATTGAATAGGACATACTCCTTTTCTACTTCATCTGCCTTTCTTTTTTCTTTCATCTTTCCAACTAAACATTCACATTTTACTAATACTTTTGAAGAATCTTTGTCAATTTATGTCATTAAATATTATAGATCTTTTAAGCATATAGAAGTGGAGAAAATACAGGGAGCCTACTTAGGAAATAGCTTAATGAACTGGTAAGAGTTCACTGAGAATCTTGACACATTTAGTGAGATGCAAAAGCAGACAAGATGCTAGGTGACAACGTACATACTATTGTCTCCATTTCCATGTTATTGAACATAACAATGTGGAAATTATACAGCTAAAATATAGCTTTCCCCAGCTCAGGCTCATTACTTCTGGTTTTCCTAGTTTCACTAAGTTGTATAGGTTTGGTTAGCATGTTCACCGCATGGCATTACAGCCACGTTATGAGCTAGGAGTATCAGCAGGACACTTTCCCTAACACCAATAATTAAAACGCTCGTTTTTGCCAAGACTGGAATACACTATAGTAAATTCCAGCTTCTGACATTTCTGAAAAAGGTTACCAGGGACTTTTAATTCTGTTAGCAAAAATGTAAAACAATAACAGACCCAGACTAAATTCCAGTTACCTCTTGGCTTGTAACATGGTACTGGCACAATGCACTCTTCTTTTATGTGCAGTTTCAGTTGTGGGTTGCAGCCACCGACGTGCTGTCCTCGGTGATCAATACACAGCACCACACGATAGCGTAAACCTCGGCCACAGGTCACTGTGCACTATGAGAGACAACATACCCATTTCTGTTCCCTTTATATGATATTTACAAATATTTCTAAATAGCAGTTTAGAAGCATTGATGATTTATGTTCACTAAAGTCTTTCCACTGACTTAGGCAGGCTTTGGCGCAAGCCCTCAAGTCAAATTTTAATTACTCTATCAGGTATCAGATAAACATGAATTGAATGTAACTCTGCATTGCTAGCTGAATAGAAAAAAAGACTGGTGCTGGAAAAAATGTCTAAATTTGGGGAAATAAAGTGATTTTGTGAGTTCAGTAAAGCTTATCTGATTGGCTCCAGTCTCAAACCAAGGTGGCTATCTACTGAAAATATGCTCGCTCACAGCTTTTGGTCATTTTCAGTTTAAGCTGGGTCAGACGTGCCATAAGAGCAGTTCCTTCACTGCATGTCAGTGATCTCATTTGGATGAACTAAGGAATTATAGAAGTGTTGAGCTATCTGACTAGATCAGATAACCGCAGCCAAGATAAATTGGCTCTCTATTCTTGTTACTGTAATGAAAGGTAAGAAGAATGCTGGAAAATCACCCTTGCAAATATGTCAGCCCCTAGACAGCCATGCCTTTAGCTATTATATGAAGTGAAAGATTACATTTATCAAGAAATGGGAGACAAACAACCTGATTGCAAAGGGACCTGACCTCTGGTTCTAATTTTTCCTCTCTGTAAAACAGCAATTCAACAGGCATACATAACTCTATATGCACTCTACCCTACACAGATCACTAATTTTTTTTTTCTTTTTTTTTTATTTTCAGGCCAAATTACTTAAGACAAAATGCTAATAAGCTCTATGAATTGTGCTTGCAATTATTTTTTCTTACAACCCTGCACATGGTAACACAAGGTTCCCTTTAGGGGAGCAACTCAAACAAACAAACAAAGGATAAAGATCAAAATTACTTTTTAACTTACTTGAGACCATTCCATAGCCACCCATTTAGGACAATCAAACAGATTGCAGGTTTGAATGACTTTGGGCTTAGGGGCATACATGCACTTCCATTCTTCCACTTGCAGTATCTCGCCATGTATGGTCTCCTCTACACACACAAAGCTCCTCCTCTGAATTCCACCTCCACAGGAAACTGAACATGCAGTCCAAGGGTTATGTTCCCATCTGGAAAAAGAATTCCTGTTTATTAAAAATACTTTTTTTTTCTTTTTTTTTAATTCCACTAACCTCTATTAAAAGTGCAAAATATTGAATCCAACCTTGGTGTCATTAAAACCAATTGATATTTTGTTGCTGGATTATTGCCACATACTGAATATAAATAAATGGAATTACAGAACTGTGTTGTATTATTCCAGGCTTGAATTCACCCACAAAATGAGAAGACAGTATAACTACAAATTCAAGCAAGTTTCCTGAAATAATGGAAAACCTAATTCTTATAAAGATGTCTTAAAAACTCTTAAATTAAATATACTGAATTTGACTACTGGTATGATTTCACTTGCAAATAGTCCAAATCATCTAAAAAGCATATTTTGCAGAGTTGATTTAGGTGGTGACTTCTAATCTTATTACCATGATAAGAAACCAGGAACAATATGTGCTTGAGATTATTCAAGGTTTGAAAACAGGACAGACCTGAATGTGCTGCGGATGTCATTATCCATAGCTGCTCACCACTGTCCACAGAATGCAGATTGCCATTAACAATATCCACCAATGAAGTAAGTTTTGAGAACTTTAACATCTGCTTTTGGCAAAATTAGCCATGCTAGCTCTAACTGTCTCCAACCACAGGGACTATGGAGAGGTGCCACTGTGACAGGTACCACTCTTAGCTGGTCATGACTGCAGTTCTGTAGGAGTTTCCCAGCCTCACTGTATGCCATTCAACAAGCTCATATTTACACTTCCCAGTTTGTCATTTCAGCTGCTTGGGATGACCTGCCTTACTTCTCCTGAAGCTGGGAGATGCATCTATTAAAGAAAATTCTCATGGTCCAGTCCAACAGCAGAGCTGTAGAGCAGAAGCCTCCAACAGAGGCACAATAAACCTGTCGGAAAGGAACGTCTTCACTACGAACATCCACCACCCAGAACCTTACAATTAACCATACTGAGGAGGGAAATTGTTGCTCCTACCATGTGAGTGTTAGCCAAGGGTGGGTGGTCATATCACAAACTTTCATTAATTTCTTCACCATCCATAAATGTATAATTAAGCAACCACTTTTTAACAAAGAACTATAATCAGCTATTAAAGAATGACCTCAATAATGCTGCTCTCCCGCCACATATGCGGGTTACAAGCATCTATCATAGCGTTTGTAGAGACAAATGTTTTGCTCTGTCCCACACAACTTTTCCTGTCCTCCCACCACCCATTCTGATTCAACCTAATCCCTGGGAAATAGGCGAGTCCTGCAGCAAATCTCATGGCTTAGCAGGATCCATGTTGGTTTAAAACTTATGTGGATTACTACTGCTGTGGCTCCTGAAAGATCACACGCACTTACACAAAAGTTTCAACTATGAATGGTGGACTAAGCCCTGCAACATATCATCAAAACAACTTCATCAAGAGTAACCTAAATATCATGAAGGAAGCCATAATCTCTGATCAAATGAAGCAGACACCTATAAATCAAAGATAAAATTAAGTAATTCCTACCCACTTTCTATGAACTAGTAGGTAAGTCAAGAACACTTCCTGTTTTCAGCAATTCATTAAACAGCCTACAAAAACATATTAATCACGTTTAAGCTCAGCAGAGGACAGAATGAGCCTGAAACACAGCAAGCCCTGGAATGTTAATTGTTGGGTGTCAACTCAAAACCAAGCAGTACATAGCTAGCTGACTACACGCTGATATCCTGTCACCAGTGAAAAACACTTGGAGCACCAGAGCCACTCTTTTTTTTGAGGGAATGGCCAACGTTAACTCATTTTCTAAAAAAAATCAGGAACTAAAGAGCAATTAACTTTTCAATGAATTAGCAGCTTATGGATTTATATACAGGTTTCAGTGTGCTGTATGTAATACTAGCCTTGCAAGTGTTTATAGCATAAAGTTTTACGGTTGTTTTTCTTTATCTCATCAGTTTCAAACATACTCCAGATCCTGTACTCCCATAAGCATTTTCAAGATGGAGTGAGGTCTATGGCTACTGGGGAAAGGGGGGTCTTGGGCAAGCAGTCAAGGAGATACTTTCCAGAGCCCACAGCTGTCCAGGGATTCTCAACAGTCCAACAAGTCTGAAATAAATGGAGGTATTCCAAAAGCTTTAAAAGAAAATTTTCATCCTGGGAAATTTTTCTATTTATTTCAAAAGAATTCTCCATCTGTAAAAATATTTCAGTGGGGCATTTACAACTCCAGCCGCAGGAGAAGTCTTTCATGATCTTGCGGTGCGCGCCACGACTTTCCCACAACTTCCTCGTGCGAAGGGCAGGGCGGTGGCGAGCGCCCCGGGCCTGCGAAGCCGCCCTGCAAATGGGGCTGGTGTCGTGTCCCAGGCCTGCGAAGCCGCCCTGCACACGGGGCTGGTGTCGCGTCCCAGGCCTGCGAAGCCGCCCTGCACACGGGGCTGGTGTCGCGTCCCAGGCCTGCGAAGCCGCCCTGCACATGGGGCTGGTGTCGCGCCCCGGGCCTGTGAAGCCGCCCTGCACACGGTGCTTGTGTCGCGCCCCGGGCCTGTGAAGCCGCCCTGCACACGGTGCTGGTGTCGCGCCCCGGGGCTGCGAAGCCGCCCTGCACATGGGGCTGGTGTCGCGTCCCAGGCCTGCGAAGCCGCCCTGCACACGGGGCTGGTGTCGCACCCTGGGCCTGCGAAGCCGCCCTGCACACGGAGCTGGTGCTGCGTCACTGGGGTGAAGAGGAGGGAGCCTGCACAGCTTTGGCTCGAGCCTATTGCCAGCACTATGCTTTTCTGCCCGCTCTTTGCAAGAGCGGCCTCGGGTTAGCAAGTGAACAGGTAAGAAAAACCTGAAAGAAGAGGCAGAAATGGCCTCAGCAGCAAGTGACAGGTAAGAAAAGGAGGAAACGGCCTCAGCAGAACTGAGGCAGACTAATGTGTCCAAGTTACTTTAAGGGTAACAGCACAGAGAAAATCTACCCTACTACACTGAGGCTGGACCACAATCCCCTCATGACTCAGATATGAACTGACTGTTCCAGCTGCTGTCTCCTCTCAGGAATTCCAGTTGGAATAGGTGCTTTTGCAGCTCTGTTGTGATCTTTAAGTGTCTCCCCACTGAAAGGGCTCAGCTTGCCCTGTTCTCCTCCCTTTCTATGTGGCAGCACCAACACTGAGCCCTTCTCAGCCCTCTTGCAGACCTGGAAGACCTTGGTACCTTCCAGCAGTGCACACTGAGGTGCTGAAATGAGGTGGACCTTTGTCTGCAGCTCTTAACGTTTGAAATAAGAGAACCTGCCCACAGTTTTATCACAGACATAATCTATCTCACCACAGTGTCATGCAAACACGCTGAGCACAGTAAAGCACAGGAGGGAGATTAAATTTCTCTTCTAACTGCTCTCCAAGCTCTGAGCAGTTCAGAAGATGAAATACTGATGTAAATAAATTGTGCTCAGTTCCAGAAGAGATCTGAAGCACAAAGCACAAAAAAAACTGACAGTAGAATTGGCAGAAGAAACCAAAGAGAGAAACAGAATAACTATGAAACATTACAGCATAAGGCCACAGAAGGAAAAAAGTCTCAATCCATATATGAAAGCCAAAGTATATCACAGGGCAGCAGACCCACAAGAAGCATAAATTGTTACACAGATGATTCTGACCATATACATCAGCTGTTATCAGTAGCTTTACTGAACCACACAAGCCCGATCTCATTCTTATTACCCCATATATTTTCTTCTTTAGAAAAATATATACATTATTCATGATATAATACTGCATATCTTCAGCAAGGATAAATATTCATCTGTTTCCATCAACTAGAATTTTTGACATTAACAGCAGATTCAGCTCAATGTTTTTAAAGTCCTAACATCCTTTACAAAATATTTAAATCTTCCAGGAATGGTTTACATTGCTGTGACTGACACAGGTTAAAAAAAATATATATATGAATTTGTGCTCTGATGAATTAGCTATAGGCAATACATATTCAGACAACTCATACTCTTTAGAGGGCTGAGTTAACTTTGGTGTCAACAAACAGACTGTGGGTGTAAATAATGAGAAGGAGATGATCCTTTAAGGGAATTAGAATTTCTAGAGAGCTCAGTAACATAGGGTTGCAAAACAAGGATTTCTTTTTGTATAAATATATTCACTGCATACATTTTCCAACTAAAAATCTTTAAATAATTCATACATGCATTTTAAAGGAGATGTTGAAAGGTTCTTCAACAGTATAGCAGAAAGCTTAGGATGATTCTTCTGAAGTTTTTGTATCCGTATTTTCAAGAAGAGTACATTAGCCTCTTCTTAAGCTAAGCATTGCAAGCACAATAAAATGAATCACAAGAATTAAAAGCATTTACAGGACGGTTTTAGAAACCTGCTCTCTTGAATAGCAGAAATCAGAAGATGATATTCCATGACTTTTGTACTCAAATGCTCTATTTGCAGTAGAAATTGTGTTAACACTGACACATAGGCTATCCTGGTGATACATACCGAGGAAGTGGCTGGAAGTGATCATAGGGCATGATTTCTTTAAATCCATCACTGTCAACAAAATAAATATTTCACTGTTATTTCTCATATCCAAGATGTACTGCAGATTAAGCATGAACATGTAAAAGTATTTAAGTAAGCAATTACAAGATACTGCTGTGGAAAATCATGACTCATACTTCCAACTTTTTCTGAAGGAACAGAGATACATTCACCATACAATTTCCCTACTTAATTCCACTCTAAACAGGAAATGAACAACCCTTTAGCAAAGAACTTTATAATCTGTGGTCCTTTAGGCCTATGTAACATTATTAACAAAAAGCAGTTACACACATATATCTGTAATAAATATATATATATATATATATATATATTTGTGGAAGATGAATGGCAATGAAGTAAATTGCAGAGGATTAATTCTAAATATGTCCTGGATGGCATTTGGGACCCTTGCAGTGCTGTTTTCTCCAACTTCATGGAATGTATAGCTTTAGTTCAAAGACTAGGAAATATGGTATTATATCTAGGAATATTTTCTCTTTTTTTCCTGACTGTATAGGCTGAAAATGCAAGGAAAAAGTTAATTATATCCTTTCTTTACTTAATTTTCCCATTCCAGCTCTGTAAGATTTGGCACCTATTGCTAGGAAGACTAACTGAATTCCTAGTGCTCCATATAGTGATGAACTCTCCAGGAAAAAAAAAAAAAAGAAAGTCTGCACATCTATAACTGTTAGAGGTCACTATCAACGATTATGTTCAACAGGAATGAAAGGAAATGGACAGTTTAGCTATAGGAAATGAAATCCATTGAGAGGGTTTCCTTTTCTTTTTGCCTATAAGTCTAGCTCAGCCAGCTGGCATATTAATGTGAGGTTCTGGGACTTGATACTGTGATGTTATTTTAAGATACTTGAGCACAGCCAGGAAACCTCACCAGACAATCCAAAAGTTAGTTTGAAATACCATAGTGCAATTCAATACAATTTATGTATACCGCAGCCTTTGTAATTTGGCAATAATATTCTGGGATATCTGTACCACAAGTATATTTACTTGGATCTTTTTTCATCTTGTTACACAAAAAAAAAATCCCTTAAAAACAAAACTCCTCCTAAACCTTAATAATTAAAGTGACAAATCCACAGTGTGAATAAAGGAGATTTTTATGGCAGGCAGATGAATAAGCCAGGATATACCATGTGCGAAAACTGTATGCCGAGGGAGAAAAGGAGCTGCTGTTTGTCTGTAATGAGAAATCCTGAATGGCAGCATCAATAAATCCAAAAGCAGGCAAACGGTCTGTCTTCCTCAACCACCCACTTAAATCCACATATCAGTGCTAGACCGTTCAGCAGAAGACCAAAAGTAGAATTATTCCCCTAAACAAAGACATTACGATAATTACAACATTACCGTGTAAAACAAAAGTCTTCTTCTGTTCTATATCATTAAGGAGATTATACAAATCCATTAGCAATGGTGCCAGGCATCAGATTTTAATTCATGCCATAATCAACCAAGAATAATCAACTCCAATGATGAAAAGAAACAAAATTAAATAAATATGATTGTGCGTTCCTTAGTAACTGTAAATAGCAGATACTTGTCATACAAACCTAGAAGGGCAGGGATCCATATTGCATTCTTTTAGCTTGGGCTTTGGCTTCTTGTTTTCTGGGTAGTAATGACAGTAATGATCAGGAACAACACGCTTCAGTCGAATATCCACACATTCAGCAGAATTAAGCTGATAACCTGAAGAAGAAATCAAGTTAAATGTTGGTAACAGAGGGATAAATGCAAACAGTTTTCTCAAATTATAATCTATCTGTCCAGGCATTTTCTAGTGTTACTTTCTCTTTGAAACAGGGAAATGCTGTACACAACCATACAGGACCACATAAGGCAAACCAGTGTTTAGAATTACTGTTAAGCTGTGCTAACACTAGACTCTGATATCTGAAAATGCTCTAAGGAGACAAGTAAAAGCATACGCGTTTCTATATGATGCAGACATGTATGCAGTATAGCAGCTTCCTTGTCATGAAGGTGACTCTACAAAGTCCTGGTTGTGTTGCATGATCCCCAGTGCAGAACCCTTCCCCACCTCCAAGCACTCTCCACCATGAGTATTAGCGAGAGCTAGATTACATGCTAGTGCATGCTAAAACACAAAACCAAAACAGAAAGCCAAAATAAATTGAAGTTCAGATCCAAAAAATTTTCTAAGTTAAACTGCAGAAAATGAAGAAATGCTTTCAAGAACATTTCTGGTCGAAGAGCCAACAGAAGAAAATCTGAAGTAACTACTTGATGAAAAAAAAAAAAACCCACTTTGTGGAAAGGCTGGTTAAGAGGAGGGATCTGAGTTTCATAAACCACTGAAAGGATCTGAGTTTTAAAAACCACTGGCTTGATTTTTGGCTAAGAAAAAAAAGACTCATTGAGAAGAGCTGACTTGGACTTAAACTAAGGAGAGGAGAAGGATGTTCCGGTATGTGAAGGGAAAAAAAAAAGGTTGAAACCACAAGAATGAAAATCCAAATGGAGTCAATAAACTAACAGCATAAGAGCCAGTGTCTACTGAGAATGCTTCAACATCATGTATTGGGGCTTCACTTGTGTGCCCCTTGGCTGATTCAAAGCGTCATCTTGCATGAGGGTGCTAATTGTAAAGAAGAACTAAGCAGTGCCAGTGCTGAGGACACCCATGACCTCGCTCTTGGGAGTACAGAAGGGACCCCTTTAAGATATGGTACTTGCAAACATGCTAAATTTTAACTTTTTTGCTCATTTCAGCTTGACTATGTTTTCTGTGACATCCCTGCCATACTACTCCTGTCCATGGAGATCAGATAAGTGCCCATAGGACCATGCCCATGAGACATGGTGCTGCACTGATTCCAAGTCTCTGCTATGAGCAATTTTTTTCTTTTAGGGCTAGTGGAAGAGGCCAAACATTCCAGAGAGTGTTTGCTCTTTAAGATAACAGGTTAAGATCAGGCAGCTGCAGTACAACTTCTCAGTTCAGGACTATGCCCTTCTTAACACTATCACAAGTAGCTTAGTTTCTGTGCTTCTTTCAGTTACTGGGCTCTCTCTCAGGATTCCCTGAGTGTCAAGCTCTGGTGATAAAGATAGCAGTTTTATATCATGGATATGCAGATATAAGTAGGGCATTCAAAACACTGGCTAGTCTCAAAGACATTGACAGGTAACCAAAATTTTCAAACCATAGTATGTGTCTGAATAAGGCTGGATTTGAGTGAAAAAGGGACACACTTATCTTTGTGGCTCAGTCACTCAGTGTTTACATGTGATTCTCACAATAAAAACTGTGGTGCTCTGCACTTCTTCCCAGATGAAGCAGTTTAGGGAAAAATTCTTAAATTCAGTGTGAGGATCAGAGAATATATACTGCTACTCACATTTCTAATAAGAATCACACCTCAGGGGGCCAACTGTCTTATAAGGTAGTTTCCTGTGTGACTGCAGATTATACATGTACATTATCTGCATTTCAGATTAAAGTGAAGTACAAATGCCAAAACAGATGGTCTGTCAAAAGATGCTCAGATTTCTTATGCTTTAAACATCCCTAACTCCTGCTACTCCTGCCCCAAGTAACTAATTAAACCACATGTCTTTGAATTCTCCAGGAAAATCACTACACCAGTATTATTATCCAATCTCCCACTGTGATTTTCAGGTGATCGAGGTAATGCTGGCAGAGCTGAAATTGCTTTGTACAATATCAAAATCTCCTCCCAGCACGAAGCCACACTTTTTATAGGCCCAGAAATGACCAATAATGGACTGGACTGGACGAGCAGTAGCTGAGCTGTTCTTTATCTAACCATTGGAAAAAATGGAACATTTAAGCCAAAAGTAGAAGCTGCAGCAGGCTGGCTGCACTGGGACCAAGTGTCTAAGGTCAGCCAGCCATAAGTGTTTGTGGTAACTGTCCCATAAATTCAATGTAGCAAAGAAACAATAATAAAGAGGAAAAGAAAAATTAATTTAAGCAAAGAACTTTTGCAAAGAACCACAATTCTTATACCATTTGTTTTGTAACCAGTCACTTTTGATATTCAGCTGTAAGCACTCCTGGAGGACTGTGACTCACCCCCTCCACACGTCACGGTGCAGGGGAAGAACTCGGTCTGTCTCCACTGATGACTGATGGGCTGATAGAAGAAGAACTGAACCACGCTGTCCTTTGTGCCAGAGTACCTGGTCTAAAGAAATTTCCATTACAACATATGTGTATACTGTACTCTAGTGTCCATGATATTTCACAACATAATTCATAGGTAGTAATAGTGGAGAGATTAATATGACAACAAGCCTAAGACCTCTAAATATAAGTTTCAAGTAGCCAAACATTTCTTTTTCCCTCCAAGATATTCAAGACATTAATATGCCCCCCTCTCTCTGACCATCTGCCCTTGGTTAAGATCCTAACTGCGAACTTCTGCTTTACCTCATCATCAGCCTAATTTTCAATATTTGCTCCAGATTTAAATATAGACTGATTCACATTCAGGCAGGTCTACTGTTCATGCACTTTTAGACATGCAAAATGCTGAGTGTCTATTTCTACAACATGAAAAATAAAGACAACACTGAAACACTTGTCACTTTTAATGGAGAACTATTATTATCCTCCTTTGGCACAATCAGCTCGTGGGTCATTTATACACAAAAATATGTGCACATATGATGCAACTCATTGGTATGTGGTCTGGGAATTAGAGTAACTCAAAGGACTAGACGTGGTCAGTAGTTGGATTAGCCATGTCTACAGCAGATGAGAGGGTGCTGCTGGACGTGATGGTGTGGTTCAGTAGGTGGCAGTCTTCTGTTGGATTAACATCTGTCCAACACGGAGGGCCACGTTGTTATTCTTTCAGTAACACTAAAAAATGAAAGTCTCAGCCATTTTTGATCAACAGAAATTCTGCAGCACTTGCCACTGCGTTAACCTCCTTTTATTTAATTTGATTAGGTACATAAAATATAAACTAATATAAATTATCTCCGGCCTTTTTTAGGATTATTTATTTGCTGTCTAAAGGAATTTACATGCTGACAGACAGCTGCCTACACTATTGCTGATACTTCCAGTATCTTAGTAGACTTACACATATGCACATCCCACCTTGATAATGAAATCTGCTCCAAGAGGTCCCTGGATCTTTATGATTTCCCTGTCTGGACTCTTCTGAAACTCAACCGTTGTATTCTCTATGAGAAACGTTCCAGGAGCATTGAAACTGTGCTCTCCCTTGTCTCCTTGTAATGTCTTTGACTCTATAACTAGGGAGAAAACACACAATTTGTAAACTTAAACAGGATATCTTTCTTTTCAAGGAAGTCAGAAAGTAAAGTCATAAACATTGCGCTATGGGAAGCAGCAATTTAAACACATTAAATAAAACACAGAGTAGGTACTACTACAGATTACAGGTTCAAATACAATTGCAAGACACGTCAACACAGGAATAACTGCCTGGTCACACTACTCTTGCATAGCAGAATCACCTCTTAAATATCTTTTTTCCCTTCCAAGAACATATGCTACACATAGTCTATTATCAAGCAATGGATTCAAGCAAGGCAAAACAGAAAATGGACAGAAACAAAACATATACAAATGATTCAGACTCCCATGTCATTCAAGCCTGATAGTTTCATGGTCTCTAAAAAAGTCCAAACTCACCAGTTCTCCCACTTCTCGATACCTTTATCACTTTACCTGCTGCAAATGTCATTAATCTAATTCTGACATTTCCCATAGTTAAATTTTTTTTTAAAAAAAAGTCTGAAACTGCAACACTGCTTATGGGATTCCATTTTCTTGGAAGAGTTGAAGATGAAACCCTTTTTCTGCCATTCTGCATTCCTTGAAAACAGAATAAACTAGTAGATTACATCTTCCAGACAACAGAACTAGCATTTTAGGACCGAGTCACTTTCAGCAAACCAACTGAGCTACAGCAGCTTAACGTGAAGAAAGACGACCACAAGGAAGGTCAGATTTCTGTCCTCTGCACTGCACTCACACAGCAAGATGCATGACCTGAAAGGCACTGCTCAGGTTACAGGCTGTCAGGGCAGGAGAAATAAGAAAGGTTTGGACTACAGGTTGCTATAATTAAGTTGAAAAAACATTATTAAAGTGATTTTTACTGATATTGCTCTATCCCCAACTTATAGTTATCTGAGTTACATGGTATGGATATAACATATGGCTTAGCTAATCTTCCAGATACAGAGAAACTAGGTCTGACCCAGCCTGACTATCCATTCTGATACTGCTCAGCAGGATTTTATCCAGCTCCTGTAGTTTTGATCATACTATGATCCCTCAGTCCATTTTTATGTCCTTATATATGTCTTCAAATTGCTTTATTTTCTCTTTATCCCAGCTTACGGAATACAACAAGAGCTAGCCACAGGAAAGGACAAACTTTCCTCTATGTAAGACTTATTAGAAAAAGAATTTTTAAAAAATGGTCTGAGATACTGAACATGCAAGTCTTACTTTGAAATGATTTGAAATTCCACATAACACTTTGGGAGTCGAATGTCTTACATGATAAAACCAAATCCACAGTAATTCTTAGGAACAACACATTGCTGACAAGCACATAAAAATCCTTGACTTTTCAGGAAGAATAATTACAGTGCAGATACCACAGTGAATTCAGCACCTCTCCCAAATCTGGATTAAAATTCTGAATACATCCCAAAAAGAAATGGGTTTGGAAAATTCAACCTAGCTTCTCATGAGCCCATACACAAACACACGCACACACAAAAAAAGGTGTTTCCAGTGGTTCATGGACATTTTTCAAATTCCTTTCAAGAAAGTCTGAAGAATGCAAGAGGATCTTGAGTCATGAAAGGGGTATGCTGACTTTGCTATGCAAAGACTGCTGTACATAAATCGTCTGTAACATGACTTGGGCCAGCACAAGTTAACTAATAATTTCATGAACAATGAGTTTGTGTAAAAATGGTGTAAGGCAAGGCTGAAAAAGGAAAAGATACTTTGTAAGGTAAGTCTCATTGTAACTGTGAGTTAGAAATAGCTTGTTAAACACTTAAGAAATGCTGCTAAATTCTACAATTTAGCTTATCTCATGAAATAGCACCTAATCTCGTTTCATGGAAGAGGTGCAGGGCTTTGCCATCTACCCCACCAAAACAGGATCAAGTATTTATTAATCCTATTACTGAAATTAAATCCAGCACTAGTCCCTTACCAACTCTGCAGGAGCAAGGAAAACTAAATCTATGCTAAACGCCATTTTTGTTTTTAAAAGGCTAAGGTAAAAACCTGGCAATTTCGTAGGAAAGGGATTTTGAGGGCCATCTAGCAATGAAAGTGCTGTCACTCATTGCAGTAAATCCCATATGGAGCTTTACAACAAAGGTTTTGGTTACTGTTCTGCCTGTATTCAAGTCAGGTAAGGAGTTACTGTGACTGTGCAACTGTGGCTGCCTTCAGGGCATCTTCTCCTGGAGAAGTCAGCCTTGCACAACCATGCTGAGAATTGTCCTTAGTAAGCAAGGAAAAGAAATAAATTAGCTTTGTGTGGCAGAGGCTGAAAGCTGGAGACATACCTACAGCCTAAATAAGGTCATTAAAATGGCTGTCATTCATAGAAAAATGTCACAATTGTAAGATACAGTCTTTCATCAACATTAGCTGTCATAACTGGTTAAAACAGCAGAAAAGCCACAGTGCCTTGGGTTTTGAAATCTGGGATCTCACCTGAGCTCAAGTCTAACTAAAAGGAACTTTTTGATGGTACTGCACTAGAAATAGTCTCTTTTCTCCAACTACCTGATTTTTTTTTTTTTTTTTTTTTTTGGTATTTGAGTTAGCTAATTAAGAATATATAATTCAGGTTAAGTGTATCTCTCTTCATCCACACTGAAAGCATACTCTGCTACAGTCCAGGAGCATCATTAGCATTTTCTTCATTAAGATCTTCTAAAATACAAATCCATTCTGGAGCATGTCCAATGAAAAGAGTCATGCCACTCCCAAAGAAAACATTTCCTTGAAAAAATACTTAAAAATGTACTTGGTTAAATAGCTTTAACCCAGGTTTCTAAATATTAGGCCCCACTATTCTCCTAAATACAACAAGGACCCCCTATAAGGCTAAGAAGAAATTTAAAAGATACATTTTCAGAAAACAATTTTATCTTGGTCATTGGGTAGGAATCTAACAGTAAGTCATATACACTTCATCAAAGAAACAGACATAATAAAAAACATCTGGGAATCAAAGTGCTCCAATTACCAAAGCATCTCCATTAGGACCAAACAGATACAATTAGGAACATTAGGAACAGATATATCTAAACAAATTACAGAAAAAGCAACAAATACTTAAATGATTACTCTATATTTTTGTTTGTCATCGTCATGAATTCTTTTTTCTCTATTGCATTACAAAACCATCTTTCAAATATCCTAAACTCATGATCCTCAGATTTAGCTGCTGGAGGTCTTGACCCCAGACTCACACTGGTTAACAGTAAGTACCAGTCCATGGTGCCCACTACTCTGTCATTTTAGTGCTTGAATAAGAACTGAAGCAGGAAACATCTCAAGTACTTCCCATCCGCATGAAGTCAACAGGATAACTAAGGAATACCGGACTTGGAGGCAAATCACTGCTAGTGGAGAAGTACTGCTGCAAACAGATGTTAAACGTTAATTTAGTGACCTAACCCGCCTCATTTTATAGTTTCTATGCTACTTTTCTTAATAAAAAGATATATTTTTTTATAAGCAGAAACAAATAATATTGTCCAGGAACCAACAGTATAACATCTCACTGAGAGATGACATATGTTTATGTTAGATCTAAACTAGATCTGCATCCAAAGAATTTACTTATTCGCAACGTCTAGCGAGGCAGACGTAGCCTGTATCTCTGGAGGGGGTGTCAGCAAAGCCTAGAACTGCTCAGATTTTCCCAGCAGTGTCACAGACACACGGAGAGCTTCTCCACAGCCCCACAGTTAACCTCGAAGGCCATATATTCCTGATGAGTCTTATCCAGGGCTTGTCAGCACAGACATCCAAACCAGAGCAGAGCCAAGCATCCAGCATGTGTAACATTGAAGTATAACTTTATTAATGTGCAGGTAATTTGTTATTTTTCAGACTAATATCTAATCATTTGGAAGTATCTGCAAGGAACCTTCCAATAAGTTCCAGTAAATGTCTATTTGCAAAAGTATGTATTTGTCCCATAGTTAATACTAGAACATGGGGAGCTCAGCACACGTAGAGAGTTAGACTGTGAACTGCTTATTCTTACTAGGCACTAGATCCCCAAAGGAAAACGTGATTGATTTCAGTGCAGTAACTGGGAGCAAAGGTTCACCAACTGGTTAGTGGGAAAGGTTTAGAAAAGAATCCACTGAAAAGTATTCCTCCTGCAGGGCCCTGCAATCCTGGGATAAAAACAGGAAGTTTAACTTCAGGATTATGTTTCCTGATCATAAGTTAAAAAAAAAGAGAGGGGTCTTTACAACTCCAGTTGTGTCCAGTCATAGAGAGAGGGAATTCTCCAAAGGTGGGAATGGGAACTCACCTGGTTTTGTGCCTCTGTAACCTCTGGTGCCAAAGACCTAAAGCTAGTACTTTCTGTCATTTTCCCTGTTGTGATGGAAAATGTGCTTTCTCCACAGAATTTCCTTGCCCAGTTGGAGTCCGAAGACCCTTTGCAAAAGCTTCCCATCCTGTTAGTAGCAGGCAGGAGCAGGACAGCATTGCACGGAGAACCTTCTATCGATGCCTCACCACCTAGGCCAGGTTGTATAGATAGAGATCCCAGTAAAAGGGCTCCTGCTCCTCGTGCAAGAAGACACATACACTGCTAGTCCAGAATTTTGTGTGGTTTATTTGTAGACAGCACAGGACGGGAGTCCAAAAGAGAACATAGAACTCTCCTTTTTGAGAAGGAAGCAACACTCTCTTCTTAGTAATTGTCAAAAAACAAAAGCAGTGTTTAGATGTATAACTACTTTCTGTATAATGCATACCATTGCAAGGGGAAAAGAATGACAAAAAGGGAAAAAAGATTTTCGTTTCTTTTTAGTGAAGTCTAACCTCCCTAAGTTCATGAACTCAGTTATCTAGCATTAGCCACTTGTAAAAATATTAGCTTCTGGTTTTCCTGTTTCTTCTGCTGAAGGATTATTTTCAAGGCACATTTCAGGCTTGCTTTTGATTCTAATGCTCTTAAAACAACTGCTATAAAAGCTGTAATTTAGTCCAGATCAAAAGCAAAATCAAAGCAGTGAAATATTTTATTCATAGCCAATTTGGTACCAAGTGTTTGCTATTTTCCATTGAACTATTTGCTAAACTCAAGCACACAAAAGTGGACAAGGAACGTACGTGCAAAAAACACTTATGGAACACCTATGATCTTGATGTATCTGTTGCCTGTCTTCAAGTATCCATACAAACACACACAAAAAAATCCCAGTTCTTTCTAGCTACAAAGAAATGAAGTATTTCCTAAAACATTAAGCTGTTAACTGTCAAAAAATGTTCAGAGCATTTATTTGTTGCAGCTCTGTTATGTGCTACATCTCCAACCGATTTTCATTTTTGATGAATCCAGCAGCTGTGCTCCCCTGGAACAAGAGCATATCATAAAGCCCAGGATGAAGCATTAAAAAACCCAACAGCACAGGATGAGAGGAAAAGAGCCAGATGCTCTGTGGTGCTCCTTGGGCATTTGCTACTGCTGCTGAAGTAGCAGCACACCAAGAGCATTCATGTTCTGGCAACAGGAGGCAGCACAAACCTCGCCAGCAAGCAGTGCCTCCCCTACCTGTTAGATCCACTTTCCTATGAATCAGGGAGAGTGACTCTGACAAATGGAGCCCATAATGACTTCTGAAAGCAGCCCTTGGTTGTAGCGGCGCACTCCCACTGAAATCAGTGAAGCTGCAGGTCAAAGATCACTTGGCACTGAGCATAAGTGACAAGTACAACAGCCAAAAGCACACAAAAAGGCAGAAAGGAGGACAAGCAAATTGTCCCAAAGCACATCCAGGAGAATTCTTGCAGATCTGACTATGATGCAATGCAATTTTGAGGGGAAGGAGGAAAGAGAGGGAAGATTTTTTAATTTTTTTTTCATATTTCCCCCCCCCCCCCCCCAACAGTTCTCACTTGTTTCTAACCTTTGTCATGTAAAAAAAATTTAGGTAACAAACATCTAAATCCTCACAGATCTAGAAACAGATGTGCTGGGGTTAAAGGGACATTTCACAATTCTCTTGCTGCTGAAGACCTAGCTAGCAAAGGTAACGCCAAGCCACAGCTTCTTCCCGGAGCCACCCTGGGTAGGAAGCCAGGAGCACTCTGTTCTTAGCCAGAGCTGCTGCATTCCTCAGGAGCTTTCCAGAAATCCCCCAGGAGCCACCAAATCGAGTACTTTTTCTCATATGAAGCTAAAATAACAACTTCCTTCTGCAGAAGCAATTAAAAAGGACCTAAATGGGGGAGGAAAACAAGAGTTCTGACCTGAACTAGTCAGGATCACTCCTTTATATATCTCTTTCAATGGTGTTATCTTGATATAAATAATATTCGTGTAAGTTCTGCTTTGCAAATTAACTTCATCAATGTCATATCTAGGAGCTACCAGTCATTCTGAAGCTGCTCTAAAATGCAATGATCATTCAATATTTTCTTTGAAATTAAATAACATCTTTCATTCATTTTATTTATGATTCAGACTGAGGCCTCCAGTTTCCGATGAAATATTTTTAAAATTAAATAACATTAAATGACAATTTATTTCACTGTTTGGCAGTCAGTCTCAGACTTGACACTGAATTGATAAATTCTATATCTAAAGCAGGCCTGTGGTAAAGAAATAAAACATACTACCATCCGCCTCATAGAAAATATTAGGAAACAAATGACTGACAAAATTGCAAACTATTATTCACAGATCATATGTAATGTACATGAATTTATGGCAATATAAGGTATTAGGAAATATTTTTTTGTTTTGTTTACCTCACCCTAGATCATCTGTACTGTTGCTCAAGCTGACTGCACTGCTTTCTGGCTGCCAGGTCTTGGGCTTGCTTTCAATTAAACTGTTTACATACTCAGTGGTGAGCACGCACTTAAGTGCTTGGCTGAATCAGGGCTAACAAGGCCAACACCTGGCAGGACCAAGCTCACAGGTGTCCCCACTCAGGCTTTCAGCATCACAGACCTTGAATAAGATCCAGAAGGAACTGACTCCCACTGCTTGTTTCCCAAATCCACAGGACCAAAGCCACGTTGGTCTGCCACAGAAACCTACTGCTGGGTTATACCAAGTGCTTTTGATCCAAGACCCACACGTAACAACAGTAATTTTGGTAGGATAGTCTGCATGTAGGAATGTACCTTATTTTAGCTTTCTTAACTTACCTAAACGCAGTAATTCTGGTATACGACATCACAGTTATTTATACAATCTCTTTTAACTAAGTAGACTTCCAGTGTTCTGTAAGAGTATCTCCAGGGTAGATATTAAAGATGGGAAGAGGAAGGAAGATAATGATCTTACTCAAATTCCCAAAGTTAGGATGGGTCACATACAGAGTTTTGTTTTTATCTTCTGCCCAGTAGTAAATACATGAAACAGGTCACTCATACCAAGGTGTGCTGGTCCTTTCAGCGTAATTCTCACACTGCGACTCCCATGAGGAACAGCGATCACAGTCTCTTCCCCTAGGAAAATTTAAGAAATGTTTTAGAATTTCTATTGCATCAGGGAATTTGCACATCACACAACAAGACTGAAAACTGCCAAATGTGTCTCAAAAATACTTAACAGGTTCCATATTTTTTCTATTAAAAATAATCATGCTATTTTATTAAGTACAGTATACCGAGTCTTTTTGCTATACTGTGGCACTATTAAGAACTACATGTAGACTTGTAAATCTTACTCGTTATTGGAAAATGATCTGCTTTAAAGAAAATAAACACATCCAAATTTCAGTAGTGTATTAGGAACATATTTATACTTTGTCGTCCCAGCTTTACTTCCTCATCACTGACCTGATTTAAGGAATCTAAGTAGATTCCCCAAGTTGAACTTCCCTTTACCAGGCCCTGCAGCTGTTCAGCCTCATGTTGCCCACACCTCATTTCCTGCTGCAGGTCACAGCCTTAATAAGTGGCAGTACTTACAGGAAATAAATCATCTACTTAACACTAACCCTGAACCAATTACAGACCAGTTAAGAGCAAACATGTATTTGCTATGAAATATATATTACAACACTATCTGCATCTAGCTTACCGTATAAGATCATTCCTTCCAGTAAGGGCCCCAAATTAAAACTCACTATAAACCAAACCAGCCCCGAGTCGGACATGTCAATACAAAACGGCTTTTGGCTGCCTGAAAGGCCTCTTCAAATATATACCTAAAACACACGTTTACTGCTGTACATTTTACAGGGACCAAAGTTATTATTTTCCATGTGTTATTTTCCATTCCCCAAGGTAGGAAATCGATGATTTGCCCCAACAAGCTGAGTTAACAGTCAAATCAATAGCCCAGAGTGGTTTGCACCGCCATGAGCAGTGGTCAGGACCAGGCAGGCACAGTGCCCAGTAGGGCTACGCACCTCGGGCTCACAGTAAAGTCCCTATGGGCTCCTGTGGCCACCTGGGCCCAGGCGCCAGCCTGTCCCTGCACCTAGAGCCTCTTGCTTTGGGCCCTGCTGAGCCATGAACCTTTTCCCAGGAATTAACACAAGCTCCCACATCAGGGACCTACAAGGAAACACAGCCGGGCAGGAGAACAGGTCCTACCATGACTTTTTCTTAGCTGATGTAGAGAAGGAAGCCAGGGACTTGCAAAGCCTTCAAGAAGCCACCAAGTCACATACTGTGGCAATGGACACAGGGAAGAGCTTGCTTGCTTCTCCACAAAATCTGTGTCTTAACAGGGAACCTTCAGGAATTTCCAGCAAGGCAACAGTGCCTGAGGAAATCTATGGAAAGTCAATAAGGTTTCTCAAGTTGACCCAATGCTATCTAACCTCCAGCCTTCCCATCATCAGACCATGGACACAGCACTTCTTATTCTGATGATGTAAAGGAAAATCACATCCTCTAAATTAATCACAAAACCACAAGCATTTTAGGAAAAGCACACTGTCGGTTTCTCCCAGCAAATAACAGCAATTTTGCCAAAAACCTATGGAAACAATGAAATGTGACAGTCAATTATTTTCATTCTTTCAGATGCCTGTGCTAATACTAAGGGCTAACACAGAGGGATTTCATTCCTGCAAGTTCAGAAAATAATGTTAGCTCAAGGTCAGTGATGCACTGCTCCAGAATTACTCATATAATACTTTGAGGAAGGATATTTGAGTTTAGCTTTTAGCTAAAAAATAGCTGAAGAATATTTCTTTCTACTTTAAACCAGACCCTTTTATAGTAGATGCTAAATTATCAGCTTCTGGTTTACATCTCCTTAGCATAAGTATGAAATTCTGCCAAACGTTCAGGATACTTCAAGCAAATGCTGCAATTATTTTTTCTGAAATAAACACCTTCTAATGTTACAGATTTTATATCGCCAGTTTCTAGGAAGGTCATTTAAATATAACAATTTATTTTGGATGTAATAAAATATGATCTTTATTAATTTCATACTTGGGTATTCCACCAGAGTGCAAAATACTACAGTAAGAACAATCTTACAGTTAAGGAGCCCTGGAAAAAGCATTAACTACTGAACCACTTTATATCTTCTTGCATCTTGGTTTTTCATCAGGCGAATTGCTAAAGATAGCCAGAAGGTAACGCATTTGTATATCTTTAAAGTAAGGAAATAACTACTGAATTTGCATGTGCTCTACCGCGTTTGAGTAAAGGTAGGTTTGAGGGGCCCACGTGTCCCTGCCTGGACAGGGACCACATCCCTGCTCCACAACCAACAGGAGTAGAGCACTCCGAGCGCATGCAGCCGCGCTCCTGAGGTGGATCCAAGGGTGCTCAGTGGATGAGGCCACGTGCGAGGCCACAAGCGCGTGTCCCGGCCGCGCTTCCTCCACCTCCTCACGGAGCCCCGCTCGCCTCTCCCCTGCACGGATGCTTCACATTCCTTCAGCAGCGCTGCAGACGTTCCACCCTCTCCGAAGCGCTCTCCAATATGGTCCAAAAGTCTCACGGGGGTGCTAAATTTGCTGTTTCTCTGTGGTGGAGAAAATATTACCAGCAAGCGTTTTATTTGTATTAGAGGAGATGAGGCTCCCAGGAAAACAAGGTTCCGCCTCTGCAGGCCCGCAGGAGAGCCATGAAAGCCAACGGCAGGAGATGCTGGTAGCCTGGAGATGATCGTCCTCGGGCAGTTGTTCCAAAAGAGGAAGTAAATTACAGGATAAAAAAGAAAGTGAGATTCTTGGAATTCTGAATTGAGATAGGGAAATGGAAGAGGATGGGACAGACCTGACCTAAGGGATTCCTTCACATTTGTCTTCGGACAGCTTTAGCTTAATCTGGAATTATTCAGGTGAACTTCCAAAATTAAATATTCCAAAGGCTTCTGCTTCTCAGTGGAGACTATATGACTCACATTCTTTAAGGATAACAAGTCTCCATCAGGCTGTATTTTTTCATCAAAACATTAGGATCTACAACAATACAAGCACTGAAGTCTAGCACTGAAAGCTAGACTTTAGCCCTTATCTAAAACTGAAAACAAAGAAGCTAAAAAAATCATCTGGAACCTGCAGGAATGCTAGACTGTAAAACCTGGATCTAGAGGCCTAGATGCCACATTAAAAATCGCATGAGTTGGGTACTGTCTCCCTGCTTGATGCAGAGATCCGCTTCATGGATTCCCAAGGAACATGGCTCATCTTCCTCCTGCTCCTGGGCCTGCTTTGGGCCTCCTGTCCTGTCCCAGCACACATGTGTGCGCGCACACACATACTACACACAGCACTTGCTGATTAAGCTCTCGGATTGCTTCTACTTTAGATGGCAAGGTTTGATCCCGTTTCTATGGTGTTAATGTGGATTTAGATTCTGGATTTCAATGAGAGCAAGATCAGACTCCCTGCTATGGTAAGACTGGGAGCTAATCCCCAGGATCAAAATAAAGGAGCCACATTCCTGAGCTGAATCCAATTCAGCAGGTTTTTATTTTTCCATGTGGGCCAAGGTGGACCCATTTACTGTTTCGCATACAGGCCAGTTGGGATTTTTTCCTCCCTTCTCTCAGAGCAGGGTAGAGGATTTATTTCAGGCCTATAAAAACTGTTTCTTTCCATGTATTTGCTCAGAATTTATCTGACCAGTCCTCCAGGCCTGGTCCAAGGCTCTGTGCGCTCTCATGAACTGTCAAGAGAACCAAAACCTCCAAAGAGTCAGGGTCTTCCTGCAGGCTTGCTTGGCTACTGTGCTCTCAGGCACGTTTCAGAAGACGCTGGTGCAGGATCACACGCCGATCTCCCCCAAAACAGGAATCCATGCAAAGGCCTGCATGGGGTGCATGCGCCCTCGGTCTGCTCGAGTCCTTCCCTGGGCAGACTCGGGTCCTCCAGTCCCTGTCCCACTTGGCATCTCGTGGCTGCTCCCGCGCCTCCCGGCTGCCTCCCCTGCCGGGCTGCTCCGTGCGCTCCAGAGGAAATACTTCCAGTGTGCGGTGACCTGCTCTTGAGAGACAGTGTGGCCCCAACTCATTTTAATTATTTACTCGTTATTTCTTCCAGAGTTCTTCTGAAATCCTCATGCACTGGGGAAACTGAGAGGAGCAGTAAGCAACGCACCGCTTGGCTACCCTGGCTTAGTGAACGTTACAGTTGGAGAGGACAGAAAACACCAAGTATCTCCAGAACAATCACATTCCCAAACATCTCATCATCAGAGATTCCAACAGGCAATAATATTCCAACACCTCCTTCTATCTTAGCTACCCTAAACATGCACTAGAAAAGGGTGTTTACTCCAGACATCATTCTAACAGGGAATTACCCAAATCTCTGTGTTTTCAGGCTTTGCAGAAATGCTTTTCAACCTTAGTAGTTTTAAATATTTTTGCTGCAAACCGCAAGAGTTCATAGCTGCCCAGCCCATTGAAGAAAGCTCAAGTGCTTCCAGCTTTGACCAGAAGGCGTGACTGGTTTAAGCTGAAGCTCCACATGAATCCCACGATATATCTGGACAGTGACCTTGACCCCGGAATAACTACTGGAATTATTTTCAGGAATAGAGGACAGGAGGCAAATGGCATGCAAAGCTACTAAATGCAAAATACAAACACTTTTAAAATGAAGACCACTAGAGCACTGACTTCTTAGTTGGTGCTCATGAACTACTTACCTAATTCTATCTCGAATTTGCTTTAAAGGAGTTTTAGTTAAGAGATGTTTAATCTGTTACAACATAAAATCTTGAGCTCTCATTTAAAACAATAAAACTCTTCTGCATTTTTTATGTGCAAAGACATACAATTAGCAGCCCATCAAGAAAATGGATTTCAAGTAATTTAGTGCGAATTAAGTAATGAAATAGCTAATGTCCTTAAAGAAGGAAATTTTGAAGAAGAAATGGGAAGTAAGCAAGGGAGTCTTACAAAATTTGTAATAACCCCAAACCAACCAAACAAAATACATTCCTATGATGAAAAAGTACTGGTACTGTTCCTTCTCAGAAATATGGAAGTGCTGGGCTCATTCCACTTTGTAGAGTAAGATTTAATTTCATCTTTTGACATGTGATGCAGCAGAGTGCAGGCAATGAACAAGCCTATGTCAAATCATGCTGCACTCACTTCATTTCAACCTTTCACCAGATCTCATCTAAAAGCTGAAGGAACTGTATTTTAATTGTTTTTTTCTTTGTCTGAGCAAGGTTACTGGGGTCTTCTCCAGCAGAATTTCCTGTATTCTTCAATAATGGATAAAAATTCTGAGGAATTCCCTCATATAGCATAACAGGGCTCTCAGTACAGGTCATCAGGAGTGGAAACTGCAGCTCCAGGCCAGACTCTGCAACGTGCATTAGCAGAGAAACAGCTATTTTCATCATCTGGGCAGACTAGCCCTCTTTAGTGCTAGTGCATGTGGCAGACCCACTACTAACTGGCATCATGTCTATTTGTTGAGGACAGGAGAATGGTCAGATGCTTTTATGCTCTATCCTTCGCATCAATCATTTATTTATTTTCACCTCCATACCTCGACTCTATCAATATAGCGCTAGTTCTCCCTCTGGCTTGCCTGCCGGGTTCCAGTTTCTCCTAAAGATCCAGCTGTGCCTACACTACCAGCCATACAACTCAGCGGTATCAGATTAACAAACCAAGGTAATTGTTGCTGAAGACTTAGCACCCACATTACACACACTTCCAGTGGTTTACTTTTTCAGATAAAGTCTGGGCCCATGAAATGCATTTTGCATTAGCGGCTGGAGAACATTAGGTGCTTTTCTGGAGCAGTTTCATCCAAAAGAAATTCAGCTCATGCTCTCCAAACTATTCTATGATGTGAACTGAGGAACAGTATGCAGGGATCATCTGGAGATCTGCTTCAAAAAATATATACTTGTTATCCAAACTGAAATACTAATATATTGGCAATTCTATCCCTTCCCACACAGTCTTCCTGCCAAATCAGTCCCAATTCTCTCTCCTGACTCCATGCAGGAATGATTTCTCCCCTTCCTCTCACTCTGTTCCTGATTCCATTTCCCTCCCTAGATTCCTTATTTAATCTCCATCTCCTCATCTTCCTCTTTTGACAGTTTAGTAAACCCAGTGTATCAGTCTTAGATCTTTCCCTTGCATTGTTATATCTGTCTCATCTGTCATATCTTCACCTAGGGCCATAGCATTAATTTCTTCTGTCTCATTTGGTGGTGCCCACCCCACACTGCAGCAGAGCAGAAAGCAACAAGAACCACAAGGACACTTTTTAACAGCTTAACTCTAGAACAGGAACCTGATAATTCATTCTGAGGAGATTGCATACGTACAATCTTGTACGTGTAGGATGTTCACACATGACAAACCACCATACATTCAGAAAAAGACAAACTTTTCAGAAACGTTAGCTGCAAGCATCCATGAAGCCCTGAGCATGAAGGGTTTTTTTTTTTTTTTTTTTTTTTTTTTTTGCAAGGGGTTATAGTAAAATATGTGTTGATGTTCACAGATATTGCAAAAGATTCGTCCATGACCAGAAAGCTTCTGCCTGCCAAATTTCAAATCCCTGATCTGCGATCAAGTCCAACAATGGGGGGTGTTAAGGCATATTAAATAAAAGGTTTCAGGAATGTTTTGACAGTGGGAAACAACATGTTTTTCTCTATCCACGTCCTTGGAATATGCTGAATTGTTCTGGCTGAAAGATCTCCAAAACATTTAGCACCTGGCATGGAAAGTTTCTAACCCAAGTGCTCAATTTTGAAAAAAAAAATCATTTATTTAAGCTGAAGTATCAAGGCATCTGGACAATAAGGGTTCCTAGCTCCACGTACACTGATTTTAAGAGGGAGTCAAAGACAGGGGGTATCAAGCTGTCACAAATCCAGGCCAGCTAATAGCACTACATAGAGAACCTCCTAATACCCAGGCACTGAAAAACCACCCTAGTACAAAGCCTCTGCTTAGATAAGCATGCAAACTAAAATTAGGTTTTTGATGAGTGTATTTGGGATGATGACAAACATGTGGCAGTAAGTGACCAATGGTGAATTACACAGCACCACAGAAAACAAATGCATGAAATGGAAAAAAAAGAAAAAAAAAAAAGAGAGAGAATAGCTGCAAAGAATTATCTTATTGCTATACTTTATATGAAGCTTTTGGTAAAAATCTATGAAAGGAAAAGCTTGCAAGTATCAGAGACTTTCGAGAATTAAGTAAGACCATCCTATGTCGAGTCTGTGCTTAATTCTCTCTTAATATCAGAACCTGCAACCTTCCTTCTCGGTATCGGAACCAGAACACTTTCCTACCTTTTCTTGCCAATAACGGTGCAGAAAGCAGACATCAGGGCCCAATCCTACAATTTTTCCATGTGCACAAAGTGCAGTGAAGTTAATGGGAGTTCCATGCGCATCGTACTAGAAACATCAGGCCCATGATATCTCATTTCCCAATGGGATGGTACATTTTACAACCTATTACACTTTCTGTTTGAATATCATTAGTCAAACCTTTAATCATTTTACCAGAATGTCAGAATCTGGCTTGCTGGTAGAACTCTTTCTTACTTTGTCTTTCAAAGGCAATTAAGTGTTAGTGGAAAAAATAAAGAACTTTTGAAATGACAGTTTCTTTCATATTTGTAAAACAGTAGGACTTCCTTCAGTGCCGTTTAATATAAAGATCTGAGAGAAGCATTCATTTTCTTTAAAAAAAAGGTACAGGAACTGATAAAGCAAAGCAAGTCCATTATGAAAAATCATTTGCTATCAGTATCTAAACTTCTTATCTAAAATCATGAAAACTATGAATCATGAGTCTTCATGACCCACTAAAGGCAGTGGGGAGCCTTCCACCAAGCAAAGCGAGATGCAGTAGCCTTCAACTGTGCCACGACTTCACAGGAGAAATTCAACTGTTTTTTTCTGGCAATACTCAACTGTCACAGAATGACTCTTTCAAAACCAGACCTTTTCTGCACTGTACTTTTTTTAAAAAAAGTAATAAAATATGAACTTTTAATTTTATTTACTGGCCAGCTAAATTTGCCAAATCAACAAGTTTGGTCTGGGTTGCCTTAGAGCTAAGCTAAGGTTTCCCAAGGAACTGTCCTTCTAGAGGAGAGTTTCCATCAGTGTTAAACAGGAATAGACAATACAATTTCCTTTTGTTTTTACTCATGTCCACATCAGAAAAAAAAAAGAAATACATACACATGTATTATGCCTATATCTAAAATATGAGACACAAACATGACTAATACTACAAATATATTATTTAATCATTTTTGCTTCACAAACGCTTAGTTTGTGCTGTCCAGAAACTCAGAGTATTTGTCTTGATGAAGTGCATAAAGAAAAGAGCAGCCTCATAAAAACTCCTCTTTAGCACAGTGCAAATATTCAAGACGTTTGCTCAGTGTTAGGATGAACAAACACAGGGCCTTATAAATTACTGGACTACATTCTCCAGGCTAAGAAAAAGACCAATAAAGTCAAGGCAAAAGTTGACAAGGATAGTCCATCCAGCACTGCAAAAAAGGCTGGTTTTGACTTGTGTAAAATTATTTTTGAGAGGATTACCTTTGTTAAACAAACATATTAAATCACAGGAATTATGCACACAAACACTATCATGTAGCCTAATGTGAAATTCGACAGACCGATATAACTCACTGCATTGTAAGGTAACACGCGCTAAGACAATATAAGCTACACTTCAAATTACATTTATACTTAAGCATCCTCCAGGCAGCAACATAAAATAAACACAAGGAAATATTTATGTGTACTGCAAAAAGTACCAGTATGACTCAACATACAAGAGCTTTTAAAATCAGGCCACTGCTTTTAACATCTTTGCATGCACAGAAGCAGTACTGAAACAGATGCAGCTATCCCAGACTGGTGATTCATTTACCTGTTTCCATTTGAACTGAACTTTGAACACTGACTTTATTTTAAAAGCACAAGGCATCATCTGCACATCTGTGGCTGGACAGGAAGGTAAGGGGCACCGGAGGTATCATGCCAATGTGACAAACAGCAAATTTGAGAGAACTGCTCCCTCACATGGTAAGTGAATAGGACAAATGTCATATGATGACAGGAGCATCACCTGCAAGGGCAGAACGCACACAAAACCACAGGCTTCAGCCTGTTCTCCTATCTATTATCTGCTCAAACAACTGGTTTAGTTGGTGAAATTGTCTTCAAAGAAGAGTTGGAGTCAATGCCTCTACGTGACAAACCTGCCTCAATTTGTCCACCACAGCTGGGTCAGACTCTTAAGGGCTCCATTAAAGGGTCAATTTTGATGCTCTTCCTCTCCTACTTTCAATATTACTGAGACCTGCAAAGCTACTCACAGGAAGGTACTACACTGAGGAAAAATGGCTGCATCTGAGAGAAATACACAAAACTGAGAAGGGAATGTTATTCCCTTTAAGCCTTGGGCTTTTTGCACCATAGTAGTAGTTAATTTGCCTCTGAAGTTCAACTATCTTAGACACTTAAAAAAAAAAAGAAAAAGAAAAAGTTAAGTTAAAAAACAGCCACTTTCAATCACGGACTGCAATTTCCATAAAACCATCTATAAGATGTTTCCATGATTTAAAAACGTCGCTGCAGCATCGCATATATTGCAACATGAGGATACCCTCTAAAATAAGATGTATATCTTGATGGTTATTCCTGATAGAATGAATTAAGTTGCTCCACAAAAAAAATGCATATCTCAAATTCTTTCCTAGCTATACCCTAATGTGTGGTATCCCTCGTGGAATTTCAATAGACTAATCTAGCACAGATTTTAAAATAAGTAGCTTTGGAAAACTGCAAACAAGTATATAGTGAAAAGGTCAGACTCAGTAATAAGGGTGTTAATATACAAGCAGAAAACAGTCAAGGATAAATTAACAGAGGATCAATTTCCAACCTACTTTTTTCTGGTGAGAAATGTGCCTTAGCTTGTCCCCTCACAAGCCTGCATGTTGAACCATCTCCTGCACAGATTCCACAGTTGTCTTCCTTGGCATTGCTCCCAAGTTGTCGATCACAGCCTACTGCCTGCCAACATCAACACCACAGTCAGAAGGAGGGCAAAGCTGTAGTAGACATGCTCAGGTTTCTGGAATTTTATTTATTATGTTATCCTTTTGATTTTATGAGCTGGCCTCATTCTTTCAAAGCATATCTTGCTTTTCATATTTAAACTATATAAGATCTTAAAAGCACACTACAATTTCCATGATTTTAACGATGAACCACAACAATTGATATATTTAGCTTTTCAAACATAGGAAATATATGAATCACTTTCCAACTGCATATGTGAATGTACACCATTGAGCATTATTCTTTACAAAGGACAACCGTTTTCTTTAGAATTTGTTTTTCATCACCTGTTAAATTACATCTGAGAAAGAATTAATGCAATGAAATAACCCACATCAAATATTTAAAGGGCACTCAGCCTTCAGCCTCACAGAAAAAAATTCCAGAGTAGAGATCCACTTGTTGTCCTGCCTATCAACATTTACTTGACATTCATGTTTATTTCATATTCACTATACACAGTATCAGTTACATACATATTTGTTAATCAGTATTTATAAAACCTGAATAGTTCGGTTCTCTGCTTTTGACTTAATTTTTCTTCATTGTGACACTTAATCTTTGCAATATTTACTGGAGAAACATTCCAATCAAATCATTGACAAGAGTGTTTATAAAGTAAAACTTTGAGAAACTCTCATCTGAAAACTCACTAAACTAAAGAAAAGATGTTGCAGGTTTCCCTTTTTCTTCAAATCAGTCCCACAGGCATGCGAATGGGAAGCCTTAGGAGGAGGAAGGAACAACATTGACTAGAAGCATCTGTTTGATGAAAAGAGAAAAACATTGGGTCCCACAAGATTTTCCTCTCAGTGTTTGGAAGAAATACACAGGTGTATCACATGCTAATCAATGTGTTTAAAAACAAATATGCAGCCTCAAGACTTCTCAAGCTGACCTGTATGCCTCCTACACATACACTTCCCTAAGAAGGGCAGCTAATTTATTGCAGATTTTCTTTTTTTTGCTCCCAAACTCAGAACTGACAAATGGATAAAAAGCACTGTGGAAACTTACGGCTAAAAGCAGCACTAGAGCTCTAAAGTTGGCCCATGCTCTGCTCTTCCTATATAAAAAATGCTTGGAAGGGGCAGCCGTCGCTGCCAAGATCCGCTGCCTCCGCGCTGTGCCAGAACTGACACGCGATCCCCTCGGAGCGCCGGGATGGAGGCCGCGCATAACAGGCAGGCCTGGGTCTTCCAGGCCCTGAGTAAACACACACACGGAGCACGGATCATGGATAATCACGGCCAAACATGGAAGCGAGCGCACTGCAAGTCTCATGTTTCCAGAGAAGAGGCAGTGAAGTGACTCCCTCTCCCGCGGCCCGCTCTCCCCAAAGCTGAAGGCTCTGTGGAGGGAGGTTAATGCATGAACTGTATTGAGGAACTTCACATGTTGCACTGAACGGCAGCTGCCTGATTTTTACTTCTCTAGCTAGGCACTTCACAGCAGGTCACAGGCAAGCAGGTTTAGGCACTGCCTGGGCTTACAGCACCTCTCTTTCCTCCTTTCCCTTCTGAAAGCCCATCTGTAGGATGTCCAGCCTCTCCACAGGAGCACATGGCCCAACACAGAGCAGGCACACATATGGGGCCAGGAACACCAAACCTGGCAGGAATCCAGGAGGCTATGAGGAAGAAATCAAGATCTCTAGGCTCCTCCTTAAGGTCAATAGACTCTGTGTTTCTATCTGCCACATGGGTACTTTCAAACACTGGATCACCAGCATTGGGAGATGACAGCAACACCATCCCAAGACTCATCTCCTGAAAGATGGTGGCACGAGGGCCCATGTGAAGCAATAGGGACTGTCTGCAATTAGAGTCACTTAGGCAGCAGCAGCTTCCTGCTCAGTGCAAAGAGGCTCATGCATCATCATGAGCTAAGGAGCTAAAGTGAATGCTGTTTCTGGGGAAAAGTCACGGAATAGAGATCATAAAAATATGGGAGACTAAGGCAGTAAGAAAAGTGGTATGGCAGGAAGCACTGTAGAATGTATAGAGATGAGAGAACATACCCTTCTTGGAAAGAAGGCTGGGAATTCAACGTTGAATTCCACAGTGGATGGTTACAAGGGAACTTCACAGAAGAAAAGAACACATATACATCACCAGTGCTGTAATTTAGGATTGCAGTAAAAGTTAAAACGTTTTCCTTTTAAGATATTATTTCACTGTAGCTCTAGATTCGTGACTGATACATTAAGTGAAAAAAAAGAAAAAAGAACTAAAAAGAAAACGATAATAGTGCACAAACGATTCAAAGAGTCTTACCTTCCTATGTTAGCAATTGGCATTGAGAAATGAAAGAGAACTACAAAGCTCAAGCAGTAGAAGCTGACTGCACCTCGTTATGAATCAGAAAGCAGATATAATTTCAAAGGACATAATAATTCGGTGCTTGACACATTGATTGGCCTTAGCCTTGACAGGCCCCTTGCAGCTCCCCGCTCCACAACGGACCAACCTCCTTCCTTACTGCTGGCGTCTGCCTCCTGTGCTCTCTGCTCACCCAGGGCAGAGCTGGGACTTCCACTCACCACCTCACAGGGCTCTGTGAGAATAAATATCCTGCAAGACTCTGGAACACTCGCATGTGGCAGCCATGAGGACCCTACAAGTAGTTGAGAGTTTGTATTCCCCTAGGGGAGGCTTTTAAAAATATTTATGGCTCCCCACCTGCTTCTCCTGCTCTTATTCTCGTAACGATAATACTAGCACATGGAGGTAAACTGTTAAGACTACTGCAAATATAATCTCTCCCCAGATCCCACAAAACACGTTTCTATTTTAGAGCATAATCTCATTTTCTGAGTATTAAGAATATGTTTATTCACTCATCAATTAGTTCTCAAAGGGCAAATTAAGCTGTTCATTGTGATACTCTCTGTGAGAAATTGTTGTTTTTATTAAACTATTGCAAGTCTGTAGGCTATAGAATGTGTAAGGCTTTGATAGGAAGAGTGTTGAGCAAGCAGAGGACTTCCAAGCACAGCCCCTTAAAGTCCAACATGATGATAATAAACATAGAGTATAACTGGGCCATAATGCACACTCAATATGAACATAAAAGTCTTACCGCACAGAACAACTCTATGAATAAAAGCCACTGTTCTGTCCAAATACAGGAAAAGAGTAATCAGCACAACAGAATACACCAGGGAAGTTTCATGTTTATTGCTTTTGTTTTCTCCTAATAATGCACAAAAACACCCAGAAGAGCTGCTACAGAAGACCTGTATACAGGCAAATCTTTACAGCTCCCCTGCCCACAAAGGTGGCATGTTCAGCTAGATCTACTCTCCCTCGAGGTGTCTTCCTTCCAAAATCCTGCTTATCACAATTGCTAGGAATATGATATCCTGGGACACAATTTAGAAAATAGCACCAATCACGATTACAGTTTAGGCTTGAAGTTTGTATAAAATTTTAGATCTTAGCATTAAGCATGCCAAAAATCCGGCATGTTTTGATGGGACTGGTCTCAAATTTGAAATCTTAGAGTGTTGCTACCCTAGGATTTTACTAAGCTATACATCAAAACCATGATCTACGTCCAACTTGAGTGCCTAGAGATAGTCCCTTGTATCTTTGTAAAATATCAAGTATTAAAAAAATACAATAAAACAATACAGTAAGAAATGGTTTTTTTTTTTTTTTTTTTTTTTTTTTTTTTTTTTTTTTTTAGACAAGCTGGATAACTGCAGATCTTGCCAAAATAACAGGAAACTGCAACGTACAGCTTTGGAAACCAAGCCCCAGCACCTGAATGCCATATATGGTGTTTTGGCACCAAATATAAATTAAGATATTAGTATTTCAGCCTGTAACTTTGTTTGTAAAACAAAGAAGTTAATTCAAGAGCCATTTTAAAGAGGGCACCTGTATATTTGTATGCAAAATTGCAACAAAGATTAAAAAAAAAACAACAGAAAAAAACCTCTGCTCCACACAACATCCTAGCAAGCCAGAGAGGTCTGATGATTTTCATGATTAAATGTTTGTTCGGGTTAATTTAACCCACATTGCTAGCTGTTTACAGAGCAAAGGGATCAGCTATAAATATTATAGGCAGAATGGGAGAACATCTGCAGAGTTTTAAGCCATAGTAAAAAAAAATAATTATATTAAGCTATTTTAACATGGACTACATAAATGAAACAAGCAACAATACAAACTGTAAAATGGAAGAACTGGGAGCCTTTTACACTAAGAAAAGTTATAAATACTATCATCAAAAAAAAAAAAAAAAGCACGCACAAATACTCTAATGATTAGGTTGCAGACAAGTTAGCCCAAAGTTAGCAAACTGAGCTGGAGAACACTGATCGAGATGTAGCAGGATGAAAAAATACATGGAAATTCAATACACAAGCGAAGTTTGAGGAACGGATATATTACAGATTTAATAAATAAGCCTTATGGTGTACCTATGACTTTGGATAGGATGGAATTGTTTTTGGAAATGGTCTGATCCATGACTGTTTTCAGACAGAGTCTGAATACATTATTTGTTGCTTTTGTCACCCTTCTCCCTCAAATAAAAACAGAACCGTGCAAGAGAAAAATATTGTTTTGTTACAAGCTGCCAGAAGAGAAAGCATTTGGTCAGCCAGCAAAGAGCTGAAATACTCACCTGCCTTAACAGTGCAGTAAACTAGACCTTAGGATGCTAATGCTGTTTAGAAAGACAAAACTGAGGGGTGTTAAATATTTTGCAGCATGCTTAGAATAGTTTGTGAAGTTCAGAAAGGCAAAGGAAGAGTAAAAGGTCAGCCTACAAAAAACAGCAATACAAATGAAAAAAACTGAAATTGCTGCTGATCTGTTAGAGGTGACTATGGAACATCATAAATACTTTTTACAAATACAAAACCAGAAATCACTCAAAAGCTCCCACTTTTTTCTGGTTCTTAATCACTACTTCTACAGCTGAGGAATTAGACTTAAAGAAATTAATATACCATGTTAATTTTTTATTTTCTGAGAGTCAACATAAAACCTCTTAAACTTTCCTTTCTAAGAGATGTTTATCATTATGATGAGCAAATAGACAAGACTGCAAAGTTGTAGATTTTTAATGAGGATTCCCATCTAACAAGAAGGATCTCCAGTAAAAACCCTGTGAACTCCTTCAGAGTCTCCTCTTAATGAATGTAAATGCAAACACTGCCTGGAATTGCCTGTGCAGAGCTCAGCGCTGGGTCAGGCTTTGGAATTGCAACTTCTCCTTGTTAGGTCTTGGCTTTAAACCTCCTTAACCTTGTTATTCTCTTTACTGACCAGTCCCTCCCCAACTCAGGCACTCTCTTGGCTAATAAGCATGGCTTCCTTTTAGTGCAAAGCCTTCACTTCTGGGAATGAACTGTCAATTTTAAAAATAGGATGTGGAAGCCTCAGAGCCACAATCTAGAACAGAGCACCCACTCCAGAGAAAAACAAAACCGATAGGAAATGAAGAGAAACACAAGCATCTATGCATAACAAGCACCATTTAAGTGGAATTATCCGAAGTACAACCGTAAGTATGAGATTGTATTCTCCAATCTTTCTCCTTAAACAACGGCTTGCTCCCCTTTGCTGGCCCTCTGGAGCCAGGAATCCAGGTACAGCCAGAAAAAACAAACATACTGAGTTCTCCTAACACAAGGGGCCATGAGCAAATAAATCACTACTATTTTTATTTGTGACAGATGTATAAATTCTATGAAACATTCTGATTAAAGTTGTATTGGTGCCTTTCTTTTTCCCTACTTTCTGCATCTTACACTAAGCTCTCTAGCAGAGGGACCATTTATATATTCAGCAAACAGCCCATTGAAAAAGTTATATATTTAATGCTAGTTTATTATTCTCAGCTGATTCTGATGGATTTTTGATTCATACAGACCCTCAATTATTAGAGCTGCCTTGCAATGCCATTAAAATGATGTCTTAGTTCATTACGCTTTTCAGTGCTCCATATTTCTGGAACAGCAATGGCAGCTCCATGTCAGGGAGCAATGTTCTTTTAAAATAATTGCTTTTAAGAAAATAAAAACAGAAAAATCAATTCAAGGGCTCACACAATGACACAATTAGCATCCTTGTAGTTGCCTAGCAAACCACTCAGAGCTTGGGGAAAACTAAATGGAGTCTGCCCAGCTCTGTGCACATTAGCACTTTGGGGTTTCCATTGGCCAGGCTATTTCCAAAGAGGCTAACTGCATGTGCTCACAAAAATACACCAGTAATGGGATTTTAATACAAAGGTAGAGACGGCTTTTAGCAAGATTAACCCAAAGCAGAACACCCTGCAAATGATTTAAAGGAAAATCTGCAGGCAACACAATGCTTGAAACACGAAAGAAATGCTGAGTTAGAAGTCACATTGCAATAGATTCAAAAGCAGGTATTTATACTTCTTCACAAAAAAGTGATAAAAGTTATTTCATAAAGGATTATTTCTTTCAAAGCCTGACCAGTCTCCAGTTATCCTAGTATGTGCTGTCCAATAGCTTTCATTTTAAAATATTCCTAAAACAGAACAGTTGCTGGCCAATTGTAGTAAATGCATCCTGAGTTAGCTGGGCCACTGATCTGCTCAGAGATGGCAAATACTGTGTGGATGGGCTGCAGCTTGCTTCCATTTCCTCTGAAATTTGTCAAGATGTGAAGAATATGGAATGAAAATAGGCTATTACACCTATTTCATAGGCCATTCTCAGAACCAGCCTATTTACGTCAACCTTACAAGAGATGAGAATTAAGATTAAAATGCAACTAAGAAAAACAGCCACATACTTTAGAGGTTGTCAGCACTGAACAAGATACAAGATATCCTCAGAACTACTTCTGGCAAAAGTATCTCCTCCAAGCCCTGTGACTTGACTGAGAAGGGACACATGTTTTCTTTCAATATTCGCTAGTAAAAGAAAACAATAGCAACAAAAGGGAAAAATCCTTACACGCTCACTGAGATAAATTTCTACTGCTGTTTATTAGAATCACCCTGAATAGGGAAGATTAAAATTCTCAGGATATTGGTCAAGGAAAAAGGATTTTTACTCCCACCAGCACTGTCACACCCACACGTGCCCAAAATCCCAAGCAGAGAAATACTAAAAGCTGAACCATCATGTGCTATCATAGCATAGGGCTTTCTTCCCCATCAAAATCAGCTATTTATCACATTTTCTCCTGCCCCACAGATTTGCCATACAGACAGATGTTAGGGGTGTCTGCATTCACACAACCAACACTGAATTTTAAATTGGCATCTGTTCTATTTATGGTTGTAAGAACACAAGTATGAAGTCCATCATGTGAAAGTTATGCTGCAGCTTATTCAATATTTCCCATGCATCTTGGTGCTGTCCCCAAATCCTGCAGCTGCCATTCAAACCCCATCTAACCATTTACTCTGCAATCTTCCCTCACATCCGCTGCCTGGCGATAACTTCAGCTTGCAGTTTATTCCTATGCAGATAAAATATGGCCATGTAGGGAATATAAAGAAAAGACTCCCACTGCCTCTTTCCCACGCTCACAATCTCCAAGTAATTGATTCTGACAAAAAGAGGGAGAGATACCAAGATTTCCCTAGAATTAAGAAAGTCACTTCCCGTCGGTTTTGAAGGAGCAACCCTGTCAGCCAGGCCATAGCGAGGTGCGTTAGGTTTAAGCAACCTTCTCAGTTTCTGGCTTATTTTCACTGCATATTTACCTTGGACTGCAGCTTGGTTTTGTCCTCACGCAGATGTCTCCCGGATCGCCCGCTCCCTGGTCACACCTGCGCCCGCCTGGCACCATCCCAAGGAGCACAAGGCCCCGCGGACAAGGGCCTCAGCAGGGGTTAATGCAGAGAACACCCCTCTCCTCAGGGAGCTCGCGTGGCCGCTGACTAACAGCCATCCCAGCCCACCACTTCCCAGCCACAGGAAGCAGCTATCCCAGTTGTCCGCTTGAACTGGTATTATTGGCAGCGGGAGCAGGAAGTTTTCCTCTGTGTATGTCCAGCTGTACATTGATGAGAAAGCAGGGAGTAAAGGGAGTCAAAATGTAAAGCCCAGTGAATGGAGGCAGAAAGGCAGAAGGACGGGCACGAGGAGGCACAGCAGGAGGTTTGAACTCCCCAGCCACCAATACAGGGGAAAAGAATGTAAGGCAATAAAAGAAACAGAAGATAAAAAATACACTGCATAAAATTCATTGCATACTAAAGGGGTCCTAAAAAGACTTTCCACATAATTCTGTGAATATTTTATATCTTGAAGGCAAGAGGCTAAAAAGTGTTCCCCCCAATTCTGTAAATCCACTTCCATCACATAAAACCAAGTGTTTCCAAAACACTTAACTCTTACTACAGGATCTATCACATGCTGGGGCAGCTGAGAGCTTACTGGACCACCTGGTAGGGCAGCAAGTACCCCTTCCCACGCAGTTTCCAATCAAATATATATATGGGTTTTTATATATATATATAACATAATATGACATACATACACACACAGGTTAGGACACAAATTCCTGCTGGGCTTCTAATTTGTGCGAACGCTTTTAAAAGTACTCTCATGGATAGAATCAGATGATTTGCCACTTTTCTGTTGGGGCCCAACCAATTTCCCTTGCTGGAGGAAGGGAAGTTGGTACCTGTGGGACCTGATGGTGACTCAGGCTCCAGTTCAACAACATCGCAGAACAATCCTCAAGTTACTCTAGGACTTCATCACTTTTCAAAGGTTTTAGCACCTTGCTGAGCTAGAAAGTAACCCCACAATGTACACATTTAACTAAAACAAAACAAGGTTTCGTAAACAGAACCACTTGGAGAAAACAAAATGTGTAGAGATAGGACAAACTGGAAAGCAGAGAGAATCCACAGCCTATTCAAGAAAAAGGGTTAAATGCACAGAACAAGGAACTCCTGTGGGCAGAGTCTTCCTCCATAAGCAGCATCAGCATAAAGCACGATGCTGCTGGAGATCCTGAGATGTGTCACACATGTCTATGTAGCCTATGACGTGGACTGACTCCTAGGGCCAGACGGGTCTGCGGCATCTAGACAAGTATCTCTCAGTCACACAGGGTAAGACCCAGGCTGCTGGTGCTGCTGCCTGCTGACCCAGGTCTTTGCATTACTCAATTACTCAAGAAAACTTCTTTAATGAGAGTGTGTTGTGACTGAAGCAGCTTCACGCTCCAAAATCTACTTTCAGCCCATTCATTTGCTACTCAGTGGTACCCAGGAAAGGATGTCAGTAGAGTGTCAAGGCCAACTTAGTACAAAGCTACTGTGAAATCAACTCCTCCTATGAGGAATGGGTTAATTGCAGCTTGAAGGCATACTAGGTAGAAAAGACAATATTCAAAAATAAGAAAAAGTCCATACTGATTTTTTTAAAAACTGTTATTTAACTGAGAATTAACTACTCTGCCTAATTTACATCTTACATAAAGGTGATTTACATCTTATAAATAGAGTTGTCTTTAATAAACTCACCCCCCAACATGATTTGCTTAAGTGCAAGATTTTAAAAAAAAAAAAAACTATTTTAAGTATCTCCTGAAATTCCAATCAGATCCTTCAATAAATTGAGGGAAGCATAAAAGAGAAATGCCAATAGTTTTAAGAAATGAACATTTATTTGAAGCATAAGATATTCTTAAATGCCTTACTGGGTACTATAATACACAATATATATATGCAGTGCATATGTATGTGCATATATTTATATAAATATATATACACACAGTATATAATTTAACACTTGCAGTGCTTGTGCTGGAAGGCACTCAGCTTGCCATTATCTGCAACTGGATGGAAAGAATATTGGATGGAAAGCAAGTGCTCTTTTCTAAGTATCTGAAGCCCAAACCTCTTGTCCATCATGGGCAGTCCTTTAAGGCTCATAATGAAATATCTACAGGAACCCAAAAGAAAAGCAATTTTCATGATAAAGAGAGTCAGATTCAGAAAAAAAACTTAATCAACTGGTATAATTTTAAGTTTCAAGTGTGAACAAACCTAATGAATCACAGAAAATACATGTGGCAGACTTCCAAAAGCTTAAAATACCTGTACACAATGGAAAACTCTAAGGGATATTTACATCAAGGGCTCGTTGGTGGCAAGTGCAGGAGTTATCTCCACAGTGTCTTACAACACATGACCAAATGGAAATAACATGGCAGAATTCAATGGCTCTCGCCATGTGGGACGTGTTTGGATGTCAACTAAATTTATGCCATATGCTACAGAGCACAGTGTAGTGTCTGCCTTTTTTGGAGCACAAACACTCGCTGACACTAAATGGAAAGTTCACTGCAGGATTTACATCATCTTTGACCTAATTGTGACAGAAGTGCTCAGGCTGCTCCCCAGGACTCGAGATGTTTTGGGTGATGCGTGTTTTTATTGTCCAAGCACTTTGTTCCACATTAGGAGAGCCATCACTGTAACTATTTCAGGTACTGAATCTATTAAGACCTCATTCCGCCTTTTGGTAGAAAACATAGGTCCGTGCAAATTTAAAGCAAAAACCAAGCAGAGGGAAGGCCCCAAGGCAGCAAGAGCGACTGGGTAAATGTTGCCCACACATGTCTGACATGCAGATGTTTTCAGATGTCTCCACCCACATCCAGATGGGCACAGCAGGAATATATTATGTGAAAAAATGTGTTGGGAGTTGTGCAGAGACTAGCAAAATATCCAGCAAGTTAAGTGTGAAAATCCTCCCGACAGTGAAGTTTTGACCTGTCCCCACTTAACACAACAGCCCCAGCTATTTGCTTTGGTAGCAGAAGCAAGGCAGTAGCAGACTAAAACACCATCAAACGGTCTGGCTGAGTTAAGCCTCAAGCAACCCCCAAATTTCCCATATTAATTTCTCATTAAATTCTTCCCTGCTCCACCGCTTTTGCCTTGTACTTCCCCCGAAGCCTCAAAGTTTGGATATCCAAAGAGCAGTTCTTGTTGTCTCACGGCTTTTGTTGATGCTGCTTTATAGAGATGGCTCTGACTTGGTAAAGGAAGCGCAAAGAATCGGAGCTGCAGCTGCACAAGGAGACCTTAACGCCCTGCAAATTCACCCTGTGCCAAAGAGAGGGGCTGAGGAGCGTGAGGAGCGCCAGGCTCGGAGAGGCAGCTCCATCTGAGCAAGAATAAGAAAAAACCCATGAAAGCAAAATCATGCGCGTGTGTACGGAGGGGGAACGCGCTTCTTATAAACCTGCCAACTCGCTGAGACAATAAATGAGCAAACCCAGCACCAGTTGGAAAGGGACCCAGGCAGGCCAGTCTCCTCACTGTAACTCTTTGGTGCTCCCAGGCATAAAATCAAAGATATCCACATCAGCAGTATGACATGTTTATTTAGATGAGTTAACTGTAAAAACACTTGCCAAGTAATTCGCCGGCTGTGCCAAGTATATGTCAGATCCCAACAGACTGATCTTGCAGCAACAATTGTGGAGAATCACCATTTTTGCTGTCCGTCTCTTAACAGCAGTTGACTCCACAACCACATTTTTCCAGGAAAGATTAGATGTCAATTTGTTTTCTTTTCGTGCTTAAACAGGAGTAGGAACAGAGATCCGTGTCAGCTTCTGAGGAAATCCCCAGGTAGGCCTTTCCTCGGTTTTAACGAGAAACCAATCTTTCCACTCAACCCCCAAAACCGTCCACTCAGACTGAAAGGTTATTGAAACGACCCAAGAATTTGGAGGCCATGAAATCAAAACTCGTACTCGGTAACAAAAACTGCAAGTGCTGATGAAAAACGAACAATTCAGGAAAGCCTTTAAGCTATTTGTGCAAGAACTGAACCAGCAAAATACAAGCAAATTTTAAAGGAGGAAATTTCTTTTTCTGCATAACTACCTCATAAATAGCATTGACTTGGAGGAAACACAGTGAAAGCACCTAACAGTTTATGTTACAGTTAACAGTTTAACTTAGGTTAAGTTATAAAATCACTAAATCTCCGAAGTCACAGCACAGAACATATCCTAATACTTTTTTTCTCCAAGCAGATGTTATCTCAAATGGAAAGATATTTTTCTGAAATTAGATGAAATTATGAAAAAAATAAACAATGAAAGAGAGGAAGAAAAGGAAACCATTCTCATTAAGTGCAACAGAGATCTGGTGTTTGCTTCTGGAATGACTAATTCTTGCACCACTACTCATATGACTCCCCAAAACTGCTTATTTAAATTTCCAAATATTTGATGTCAGATATACCTACAGGAATATTTCAGAATACTAAGAAGAAACAGTTAAAGCATCCCTTTTCATTATGCATTTCAGCAGTTCTCCACAAAATTCTCCCCCCTAGACAATGTGAAAGTCATGCTATGTTCTGCAGCTTGCTGGATGTAGGAGGTTAGCACAGGAGGTCCTGGAAATCTCACAGATTCCCACAGGGAAACTGCCCCCGGTGCAGGAGTCTCCCAAACCACTGAAAAACCCAGAGCTCCCTTCGATGCAGGACGACGCTTGTGTGCCACAAAGGACACAAAAGCAATGGCTGCTGCAAAGAGCTTTGCTATCCTCCAGCCTGAAAGCTGGTGTTAGAAGAGCAGACGCTGCTAAGAATAATACAGAAGAAATGTGTTAAAATGTGTCACTTGGCAAGTGGCTCCAGAGTTTATAGAGGTATATCCTATTTTAAATGCAATGTTGGATACCACTGTGCAGTACTATGGGCAAGTGCTTCATCTTCAAGGGGAAAACTGTAAGGAATTCTTCTGTTTCAGAGGTAGCAGATGCCTTGTGCCTTGGCACGACTGGTATTGGAAGGGCAGCATACATAGAAGCCACATAAAACCCACAGGAAGATCCAGAGCATATATTAATGTTGTTGTAATCCATGCACCAGTCTTCTGCCAAATGTATCAAGTTTTCCCCTATAACGGAGCTATTTTGCTCACTGGGCCATATCCTGCATTTTTCAAGTCACACGCATTTTAGGCACTTAGCAGCGCAACAACCACTTGCAGCAAAGGAAACTAATTGCAATAACATATCCCTTCTGCATAAAATTGCTGTGTACATAAAACCGAAGGGCACAGTTACTTCTTTGCTAATGAGACATGGGCAAAGCTAGCAAGATTCAAATATTCTACCCCTGTTTTTACACCACCGAAAATCAATAGTGTAATTCCAACAATAAATATATCTGGAACAGTAGATTCCCAGTAAAAAAGACACCAACAATCACATCCATGCTCACATTCAATCACAACACATCGTGATTCACCCTGAGTAACACTTACCACCCTGAGTGACTGAGGCTCCGAACAGCCTGTTCTAAGGAAACTGGAAATGGTTCAAGTAATAATTATGTTCCTTAAGCCACTAGTATCTCCTGCAGGGCCTCTTCTAAGCAGGCATGCAGGGCACATTTGTACATGTATCGTGTCTGTGCAAGCACAAGGGCCATATCTGCTTGAAACTGCCAGAAGCCTTTCAGCTCTGGCAGGAAAAGTGATGATACAGAGACTTAGTAAATGCAGAGAGATATCCACGCAGGGCTGGGTGGAACTAGGCATGATGCCCTTCTGAATGCATATGAGATGGCTGCAGTTAAAACTGGGCCATCAAAGGCAAGAGTACCAGAGTAGCAGGACTGTTCTTGTGCATTCCTGCTCTCCAGTTAAGGCAGCACCAAGCATTGAGATGTTATGCTGAGCTACATAAAAAGAAGAGCAAGAACGGTCTGTCTTTACCTCAAAGTCATTGGGAGGATACGTCTCCCAATCCAGGCATGCCTCTAAGCATATGTGACACCTCCTGGCAACATGCTAGGCTTGGAGATGAATACAAGACAAGGAAGAAGCTTCAGTGGGTTCAATGTGCAGGACTGTCCATTTGCCAACCGAGTTCAACTGGTACTCTGAGCTCCTGAACCAGTTATCAGATGAAAGCCTGAGATTACCTCTTTCATCAGAGAACATCCAAGATGCAGGGATATTAACCAAGAGTTTGGCAGCTGAGAGTGCCTCATTTGTTATTTTTTCTGTCAGAAGCAAGTCCTCCTCTATAGAAATTAAATCTATAATTTATGAACACACCTTAGGAACCCTCAGATTTTAAGGTTCAGTCTTTGGAATTTACCCTCCTAAAAAAGCCTTCTACTGTAGGCATATTCCCTGCATGGTCTGGGAACCCTTTAATAGAAGAAGAGGCAACAGTGACACATACAACTAACACATACAATACCATTCCAGTCTGGATTCTATAAAATACCAATTGTTCTTCTTAATATACTTCATGAGATCAAGGCACAGAGAATGAGCAGAGTGAGTGAAGACTATGTAATTCCATCATTCCCTGACAATTCTATGACAGATGTCAGAGAGGGATGTATCTCTATTCAGACACGCTAGAAATTAAGAAGCTATAACTTGTTACAGTAATTTTTTTACATGACTAAATATTACAGTATAAATAGGAGAGTGCCGAATGTTATTGAACTACAAAATATTAATGGTCAAGGCCAGTGCAGTCAGGCACTTCTGTTTACAAGATGAAGGCACTACTATTGATCTGGCAGCACTTTCAGAAACTTTCAGGCCAAACAGACAAAAAGATGAAAAATATCAAGAAAAATTATAAATAATATTTCATGTGCAAAACATCTTACAGCTTAGTTCCATTTAGATTCACAGTATGGACATACCTGGCATATTCCACTGATGCACATATCCAGGGATTCAATATTACATCGAGTACCATCCAGCACTTTTGGGGCAAGCTCCACAATCAAGTTCTTCCCCAGAGCTTGACATTTAAGGGCACATGGTGCAGTAGGATCATTATACACAGGGATCCACTCATAAAAATGTCCCTGGTATTTGACATCGTTGTAGGCAGAACATTGCTGTGCTCTAAAGTCACCAACATCTGAAGGGCAGTCCTGAAAACAAACCAAAAGGAAGTCATTTTCCATTACAGGAACCACTACACATTGGTAATAACATTTTCTGATGAATTATTCAGAAGCTTTTCAGGCAGCTTCATTCTAGAACTAACCTATTTTGACTATGCTACAAATATGCCATACTCTATTGTGAAGACTAAAACTATTTATGCTGCTTAATCTAATGCTTGCATTGAGGTTAACAGACTATATTCCAGTAATAACAGCAAAATTAATACAGGGCACTAATTAATAATACTATTTTTTCCGACACTTCACACAGCACGTTCAGTTTTACAGCCTGATTCTGTAATATGAATTTATTTCTAAAGGAATCTTTTGAATGACTATAATGAGATCTCTGACATTTCATATTTCTCTTTTCAAAAGTTTTACTAACCCAAGGATTGCAGAGCACTCTATGCTTATTCATCAATTCATATGTCATGAGTAATGAAAGACATTATAGCTACCTGCAACTGAAGAAATAGAAATGTGTCCAAGGAATCGTTCAATATCGCTCAAAAGCAGGGAAAAATCATCTCCCACACAGAGCTCAGATACACAGCAGAAACATTAATTATGAGAAATGCATTATTAACAATTTTTGTTCTAAAATATTCTAAGTATTCTAAATTTTTTTTTTGTACATAAAACATTGCACCCACACGATGATGTTAATATTAAACTATGATGACAGGAATAGAGATGAACACTGATTTATTGGAAAATAACATTGGTAAAATACTGTCAAAGGAATTAGTGTGTCAAACAAGCTCTCACTGAAGACTTCAGTTAAAAGTATACCCAGTGTCAAGCAGTCCATGTGCTAGACTGAAAGGATATTCTTCCAAGAATTCCAACTGCACATATAAGCCAGATGTGAGGCTGATTTTAACAAAGTTTTGTTTTCATTGGATATAGGACTGCAAGATTGTGATGTGTCAACTGAACTCATGGAACTTATTACTAATGTATTAGTTAACGATACTTATTCCTGAGCAATGCTTCTACCTTATCAGGGAACTGAACCTTCCCCAAAAAACACTAATGAAATTGCAAGTGCATTACACACTATTGGAGATTTAAACACAGATTAGAAAGGTAGGAATTCTGACACCCTTGGCAATGTATTCCTGACATGATTTTACCCTTATGAATGGGGCTGGACTGGACTATTGCAATAATTTCTTGGACGTTTTTTTTTTTCCAATAAGGGAAACAGTAACCCAGAAAAATCCATATCCTGCATAAAATATTTTGTAAAAATCAGTCGTCTCTCCAATAATCAACACTGCGGGGTTTTGCAGTGTGCACTGAGCAGGTCACTGAGCATTCCTGGTTGTGCTTTTCAACTCTGCCCAGTGCCAATACCTTCGACTGATAATAGCTAAAAAAGATGCCAGTATTTGTATTGCTTTTAAATGTAAAATATGTAAAATAATTTGTAAAAAATATAAAACAACAGAATAAGATGAAGATAAAGTAGAATTAGTGTAATTCTTTGAGCTTTACCTGAGCAAAATTCCACAAATGAGAGCTTCTAAAAGATGTCAAGCAAATACTGCATTAGAAACCTCTCTCATCTACTGCAGTGCCACTCCAGAGAAATTCACCAAATTTGCACTGGTGTAAATGAGAAGAGAATTTGGCTCTGCCTTAGGTGTCACCTCTCATTTTCCACAAAAGCAAAGCTAAAAAGCAGGGAGGACTTCAGAGTCCATATGGATACCATATGGCTCCTTTCCACCGTGGCAAATAAGAGAACTAGCTAAGGATGAAAATAATAAGTGGAAGCTAGATTCAAGTAAAGTTAGACACCACACTTGGGAGCAAAGCACTGCTGCTCACCCCTGCACAGCAGGATTTTCATCAGGAAGAACCAGAGCACTATCTGCAAAGGAGCCATGCTGTCGTGAGGCTGCGTTTTGACAGGCTGCTCTTGCAATCCACTGTCACTGCGTGTTGATGCAGTGCCAAGACACAAACACCACAATGTCAGGATGTCAATCCATGGTTACCCTACGTTTCTGATTGATTCAGTGCAATGTGGTTTGTTCCTTCCACTCATCTCCTGAGTGCCTGAGAGCAACTGAATCCTCATCTCCTTTTTTCTCTCTGGGCATCTTTGCAGAACGCAGAGCAACCAGGGCAGCTCTGGGTTCCCATGGCCTCTCCACCTGCTTTCGGTTTGAGCTGTGCTCAAAAGCAGGAGCATAACAACAGCATCACAAAGGGATATCAAAGGGCCAACGTTATTATCAATTGCATTATATCAGAATTTGGACAGCAACCAAGTACAGAGCTCTGTTTTCCTGGGAACAGTTCGTATATTTGAAAAAAAGAAAGGAAGTTATAATCTTAAACAGAAAGACAGCTAAGCATAGCAAAGAAGGCAATATGGAAAACAAAGACTTGAAAACTTCCTATTAATTGTATTTCAGTAGGTCAGAAAATGCACAGAAAATTGAACAGAAAGAGAAGGTATAAGGTGTGGGAGAGGCAGGCAAGGGGGCCATGCCACACTGCCAGGCAGGCTCAGGTTGCTTGTTTTCTTAGTTTTAACCTATTTCAGACACTACTCCTTTGATTCCTCCTCCTCCCCCAAATTTTGCTAAATATTTGTTAAACACTTTTTTTCTACCATTTTCCTGTGTTTTTCCATATTTCCCAATTTCAGCAATAGCTTTTCCCTTACAATCAAGCCACTGAACCACAGCCAAGTCGCTCGCGGGTTCATGCAGCACACGAGGTGCCACGGGTGTGATGCCTAATACGTGAGAACGTTGGCAATATAATCCAGCTAAATCTTGCTTGTGGTGGGTGACATCTATTTACATGCCAGTGCTTTTGAACATATTATTAGAGAGATTTAAAAAAAAATCTTTTAACATGACTATCATGCAGATTTTATATTGTATTTATATAAAATATGCATTTATATATAAATACATACATGTGTATGTATGCATATATATTCACACAGATATTTTCCTATTCTCTTTGTGATAGATTACTAAAGAATCCTGCACTTAAGGACTGGCTTCCTACAAAATGTATCATTTGAGCTTTGGCAGCGAGTGCTCTAAGCCTTTGAAAACAAAACTAACTCAGGAAATCTCTATCTTTGCAAGCAATGTTCATGACCAAAATATGAAGGTTGCTTCAGACACTGTGATTTCTGCCAACAATTACTCTGCTGAAAAAAGCACAACAGAGAAGGCAAGAAATTTCCCAGTAAAAATGATGACACCAAAGAAAGTCTAGTCCTTTGTCTAGTTTTATTCTTTGAATCTCATTTGGTTGAAACCTAGCCAAATCCGATGAAGTCATTGTTTTGTTTTCTTTCTGAAATTAGCTTCAGATTACATGTTTTTCCTATCCATTTTTTCAGACCACTTAGTAAAATCAAGTTACCTGAGCTAGAAATCTATGAATTAGACATTAGAGACATAGGCTGCATCAGCATTATAATGAGAAAAATAAAATAAATAAATGAACAGATCGGAGATAGACTACGCAACTCCAGTAATGTGAAATACTATATGACTATAAGAGACAGAGCTCAGCCAAGATTTGTTGAATGGAATAAACGAGCAAGCTCAGAGGTGGATGCTAGGACAAAAAATGATGACTATTTAGAACAGGTGTGAGAATTATCTACATATAATACAAGTTTATGATGGAGTTCATGTGGACAAAGCAGTTACAAAGTGGTGTTTCTTCTGACGATAGGAGAGTCACTCTGGCAAATGTATAAGTGACTTTTTGGCACAAACCAATACAAAATTTACGGGGAAGTGGCCCAAATAACTTGTTCAAGGAATAGGACCCTAAAGGATTATCTTAAACACTTCCATATAGTGCACATCATAGCATTAGAATGTAATAGCATACACAAAAATGGAAAAATAAAATTGAGGATTTAAGAAAGACTGAAAATACTGTTGAACAGTATATAATGAATAGTTTACATAGTTTATTTCTCTAAAATTTCTATAAGAAAAGTCAAAATGCTCTAGGTGCCTGCTTGAGTGGGAAGATTGGACTAGATAATCTCTAGAGGTCCCTTCCAACCTTGAAGATTCTGTGATTCTGTGAAAAGCACACATGCATTTATAAGAAATCAAGTAACTGGCATCTCAATGAAGATAAAAAGATAAGCAAGCTAAACACATGCCTCAATAACCTCAGCAATTATTTTGTTGCTAAGACCTTGAAATAATTTTTGATCGAAATATCACTAATATTATTCAGGAACTATGCTCGAGTTCAATGAACTTACTGTTCTTCTATTGCAAATCCAGATGAAACCAATTTTCTGGTAAAATGATTCTTGTTCTTTTCATTAGAATGACATACATATTAAGCTGTGCTTCATTTGTACTCCCCAATATAGATGTTAGTGGTGTAATGTATCGTGTAGCAAAATTACATTTGCAGACAATTTTACACGGTGTATATATACCGAATGTCTCATGTGGTTAACAATAATATCTACCAACACTGAAAGAAGTGAGCTTAAACTCTTAATTTTCAAACTCAAATCTTACCCTTAAAGTGAGAAATGATCATTACTAATAATGCTTTGGGGAAACTTAGGTCATTTGAAACAGAGCTGGGCTGTTAGTCCTAGGTCTCTATTAGGTGCTTATTCCTGTTTCAAGGGTAAGTCAGGTCTAACATTGTGTTTGAATTCAATGAGGCCAAACTCAAAGATCAGTGGAAATCTCGTGAAATTTATTCTTCTGGGGAGTTCTCTACTATCTGGTCCACAACCAAGGAAAAACAGTTCCCCAGAGATTCAGCTGTACCTGAGGTGAAATGCAAACCCAGTGCCTTTCAGACATGTCCCAAAAGCAAAACTCTAAAAATCTCTTCCTGTCTGGAAATTAGCATTTGAATCATCATAAATTCAAACAGATTCCCATACAAGATGCTAGCCACTTATCGCTTTGAAATAAGCCCAAAAATTAAAAAACAGGCCCCAATGACTTCAAGAGAAAAACACCCTTCGAGTTAAGAAGTGCATGGTAATAACCCTAATTCTCTCCAGGCTCACACATCTGTGAGTGCCTTCTTTCTCACTATACACTTTGACTGCAAAATGCTTGAAAAGATCAGTGCCTGCAATTGCTCTTACATATCCCAGAAGCACAGAGACCTCTGCTTATAGCAGAAAATATGCATAAGTTGATCTCGCCTCCTCCCTTTCCCATATGCTATGCACTTTTCTATTCCTTTTGCTGGAGGAGCAAGCCTTGTTAATTTTCTTGTACTCCAATTGCAGAGGAAGCTACAGCACACGGGATCAAGCAATAAGAGGTATAATACCTTATATCAATGCCTGTAACTTTTCCAGATAAGGAACATGGCAACCAGTTTACACACGTGCAGTTTTGTTTAGCGCTTGCATGCTGGCTAGCTGCAATTCACTTTATCACGCATCTTTAAAAGATTATGGTACTTCTTCATATGGGATATTTTCATGAAAGAGCTAAGGACACCGTGCACTAAAATGCGAGGTCTTTACTTCCGAAAGAGCAAGTGACCACGTTTGTCTCTGCAGAAGGTGATTTTTGCATGCACTGGGTCTGATTCATTAATCACTTTCACTTGCTTCTGCCAGCAGCAACCTCGGGTGTGGGCTGCAGTGGTGGAAAAATCCATCCAACCGCAAGGAGGGGAGTGTTAGAGCGATTCAAGGTGCTAGCAAGACTTGTTCTGGAGGAGGGCACAGACCAGCTGGCACAGCAGACACTATGGGTGTGGCAAACCAAGGAGTGGGTATGGCCAGTTGTCCCAGGAGATGCAGTGATTCAACACACGTAATGGGCACCTTCCCGTGTCAGGCTTCCTAAGAGAAGATGCCATTCTTCACAGCTGCAGCTGCTGGCAGAAATCACAAGGTTGGCAGTCAAGTGAGTATTACCTGCTCTTGCCGTCAACTCAAGGGAGAGGAGATCTCACCTTTTAAGAGATATTAGTGTGAAAGTGGTTGCCTTTCTTCCAGAGGCAGAGGTAGGCGAGCTACATGCATTATAGTAACAGAAAGAAGATGTTTTTGCAATAAATATTTATCCATCTTCCCTCTTTTCTGGAATGTGATTATAAGAAGGTTACCCTGTACTGCAAGGTACAGTTGGAGGCAAGTGCTCATCATACACCAAGTGTACACCAGAGATACTAGAGCCTTGTGCAGGAGCCACATGCCTTGAATATGCTGCAACATCTGGGGTGCCAGAAGGCAGCTGTTTAAACAGTGTAAGGCATCACTGCAAATCAGTTGAGCACAAGTCACAAAGTATGCCATATGTGACTGGTTTTCATAAAACATCTCTGTAAAAATGCATACATTTTGATTTCATCATGGTAACAGCAACTGCACACTCAAATCTCCAATTTTATACTGAGCCACTGAAACTGTCTATGTTAGTGTGCACAGCCATGCATACTTCTGCACATGGAAATATAAAGATTTGTTTTTAGTCAATCAGAGAGAACACAAGAAGAAATTATCCCATTTAACATTTGGAAGGGATAACGGGTTAAACTCCCTGATCATGTGCCTAATGATCATCCTTAATGATCACAAAAGATCAGGAGCTCAATTTAATTCTTCATCTGAAAGGCTGGGCCTACAGGAAAACTGCTTGCTCGTTTAAGAGGAAAATGGATTTGCTAATCCCCTAAATGTGCAACCCTCCTAATAAATGATATAAAACATTCTGAATCACAATTGGCACCGTGATTTCAAAAGCTAATGTCCTTTTGGGAAGCCTAAATTCAAGGCCTGGTGGTGTCACGCAGAGTGAAGTCTTTAAAAATCAGAATAATGATGGAAAAAAACCCACCATACAATTTTAAACAAGCAGCAGTATTTCTTAAACTTTAACACATTGTCTGAATAAGTAAAAGAAGCTGTAAAATAGGATTACAGGCCAGACTCACGTTACTACTGCAGGTTTTGTATCGAATATTCCGACCTTCACAGTTCCTGAAAAACAGAGTAAAAAATAGTTACACTGTGTAATAGCTGCATAACAGCAACACACAACCCTGCCTGTTTCACAGCAAGTTATTCTCTTGAAAATTAGATTTTTATTACTACTGCCCTACCATGATTTGGTCTGAAATAAAAGGCTTAAATACAAAGGGGATCTGGGGACTCAACAGGTTAAAGTGCTGCCTCTCGTCGAAACAAAGTAAGGCTTTTCCTGTACGCCCAGTGTGCTGGGGATCCTACGAAAAGAACATTTATTTTGTGAAAAAGTTGCAGAATGGATCCTCACACCTCATCTATTCCAATTTCAGCAAAATTGTTTCTAATCCATGAGATGTAATTCGGAGGGGAAGTAGATCAGATGATCTATGCAATCCTTTGACCAAGCACAAGGCTAATGAGCATTCATTTCACTTTCGCCTATTTCACTTAGGAAAGAAAAGAACAACCTTAAATCTTTCATTTCTCCCCCAAATCAGTGTAATATTTTTGCAGATCAGCACGTCATTTTAATGACTCAAGGTCACACGAGCAGAGCTCTTAATTTTAAATGAAATATAATTCTTGTGGACTGCATGCATTCCTAAAATGCCCAACGTCTGTGAATCCCCAAATCCCGGCAATTCAGCTCCTTGTCAAAGACTTTCAGCAAAGTAGCTGAAATAACAGCATATAATAAAGCCCTGATTCTGTGCTCTCACATAAGTCATTATTGTGCTCTCACAGAGACATGGAGACACGCGAGATTCACACTCATATGGAATAAGATATTCTTCTAGAGAGTGGTGAAGTCAGGCCCTTGAAAAAGCTATAAGCATACTTAAAAAGACTTAATAGGAAATTATAATTAGTGATGTTCCTAAAACTTTTTTTCTTTTACATTTTGTATGAAAAGCCATTACAAACATTAAAACATTCTGTAAAGTTTGTGAGAGGCTGAAAAACAGAATTTAAGAAGGAAAAAGCGATGGATACCTAGAGCAAGAGTTCAGCCAGCTCAGCTGAAGCTGCAGCTCTCCAAGCTCCAGACACTGCACAGCTCAAATTGCCAGTCTTTTGCAAGAATAATTGTATCACAACATGCAAGTTAAAGGTTTATGGTACATACAAATGTGAAAACTTGGTTTCACAATTGTGCATTTCTTGGGCATTACGACAACAATAAAACACAGAAAAAACTTTTAACATATACATTTGTCAAGGCATGGAAAACACATGTTTTTTCCACAGGGGAACACATTAAAAATATTAGTAAAACCACACCGGAATTTATATGGCTACAATTTATTGAGCTCATTTCATAGTCGTCAACACTGGTGGAATACTGGGGCTTCTTGTAGAACTCAGTACCATTTTCCAAGATTGCTGTGCACTCTGCACTAAAAGAACAAGCAGTGTTTTAGGCAGTTATCTTTAGTCATGCAGTTCATAATGTTTGCACTGAACTAGCACATCACACTAAAGGCCTTATTCAAGGGAAATGGACTTTCTGGGTGCTATTCCATATAACATGGCAATTCATTTCAAACTAGAAGCTAAAATACAATCATCTTTTTAAATAATAATGAGGAACAACTCAGATATGGAAAAAAATTACAGATCCCAGCAGTTGTGCTCCTCAAGCCGGTCAGAAACTCTCTAAATAGCTATAGGCTCCTTGCACATGCTAAGGATTGCAGCAACAAGTCTTCTCTAAGCCCAGCTTTACTGCCAAGCGAAATGCTTTTGCCTGCACATAGCCCTCTCCTCAGCCTATGCTCGGCTTAGCCATGAGCACATATGGCCACCAGGTCCACTGCACAGAAACAGCTAGCAGAGGAAAAGATTTCTAACAGAAAGGAGCATTTCATACATCTACACATTTGACTTTTACTCCAGGAAGCTTGAGGAGCTGCACTTGAGCGTTACTTCAGGTCTAACTTTTGAGAAGGTAGCTCGCCAGTGGATCTGTATCACAGTGGCAGGGATTCTTTCAATATTTGACAGCACTAAATAAGTTATTCTTGCTATTCCAAAAACATACTTAATAACATACTTCCCTTCCAAATCAAGGGCTAAAATATTTTCCTAAAATATTACGGAAATATATTTAATGAACGATTTCGTAACACTCTATCTGTGCACAACATTTGGTTCCAGAAACAGATATAACAGTGTTTCTCCACATAAATCATTGCAGGACAGGGAGAAAGAGTCCAGCTACAGAAAAGAAATATACACAAGCATGTGGCTAACCTGCCATTCAAACACCTCCGCAGGGAATAGGAGGCTCCCCCGCCACAGGTCCGTGAGCAATCACTCCAGGCGCCCCAGGCATCCCAGGAACCATCCTTATCTTCATCAGAGCGGGCAATTCTGGAGCTCTGAAAAATGAAGGGAGAGGAGGGAAAATAAACAAGTCACATAAATTAAAGTGATACATATTTTAGTGTTTAACATTAATAATAGCAGCAAGTGTACCACTTTGCTACTCATTTGCCATGGAGATAGAGTTTGCTCATAAACTACTGCAAACATAGTAATGCAACTGCTATTAATATTATTATGAATGAAAGCTACTTTGAGAATTAAAAAAGAGGCAATGAAAAAAAAATATCTCAGGTGACCGAGAATATTGACCAATATCAAAGGGGCTCCAGCAACGTCACAAACTGAGAGAACATAAAAGATTCATCTAAGTTTTACTGAAACAACTATTTCTAATCGACTTTCAACTCACAATGCCTCAGTAGATATGCACTTAGATCTCAAATAAATGAATAGAGGCATTACATTTATATTAGTGCCTGATTTTTTTGCTTTCACAGTAGGGCACAACTTAATCCAATGGTGTTTCAGAAACCTTTCTCCCTCTTCCCAATGAAGAGCCTGAAAATACCAACCAAAGGGCTATCCTGTCAGCAAATAACAAAAGCCAAAGAGATAAAAATATTACTAAATAAACTCTATGAGAGTAAAGGCTCTTGTTACACATCAAATAAAAATATATGCTTAAAATGCTAAAAATATTTTAATGTGTGACTAAACCCAGGGAAGTATAAACCATTAGTCTATGTTCTAATAGCAAACCAGATGAACACATTTTTGGTAATCCCTATTTTCTCTAAGAAATAGCTTAACTGAGCTCAAGAGAATGAGACTTTAGACTTAGTTCTATTTTCTTCCAAAAGAACGCCTCATATGAGTAATTTAAAAGGAAATGAGGGCTATATAATTCAAATCTTATGGTATATTTAAAAAAGTAATACATAGCTCCCCCTAAATTTCCACAAACGGATGAAGTCAGCTCCTCTTCAGTCATTATGAAAATTGCCTCAGATAAAAGTCTACAACCTTCAAGTCAAAAGGGCAAGTGCAGCGAAATAAAGTTGTTTTCAAAAGGGTACTGCACAAGGAACATGATTTAATACCATACTGTGTAGAGACATGGATTTTCTTCTAAACATAGTAAAGCAAAGCTATGGTGTGGGCCACAGAACTTGAGCCGAGCCCATGGACGATGTCCTCTCTCTGTGCTGGAAACACAACTGTTGAACAAGCATCATTTTAGAAACCCAAATGGGGAAGACTAAAGTGTAGCTCAACTTAAACAGAGCTAAGGACCAGACAAACTCATTTTAAAGGTATTAATACGAGTAGTCAGACTTAGTATAACAGTACTCTTGAGAGTTAAATATCCAAGAAAAAAGTTGGTAATTTTAAAACTTTCCCATCTTTCCATTAAAAAAAAAACCCAAAAAAAAACCCAAAAAAAAACCAGTGCTGGTCAAAATACTTATTCCATTAATTAGCAGATAAGTGGCAATCATTTGCACAATAAGTTGCATAATGTGGTCTAAGCAAGCCAGCAGCTCCTCAACTTTCTTGCTCCCCTAAGTTTACAAATTCTGCAAACACTTACTGCAAGCTGTAAATGGTACTCAGGCCAATCTGCTCTTCCAGAAATGATAGAGCCCTGCTCTGCCAAGATCCCTGAGGAGCTTTAGCACTGGCGTTGGGTTTACTTTACATCAGGAGCCAACTCTGAAATGTCTGACACACAAAATAAAAGCAACTGCCTTCAATTTGAGCAGAAGGGCTCAGCACAGCACCTCCCTACAGACCACTCAGCACATGAAAAGAGGTCAAGATGACCAAGAGTCACTTCTACATTGATGAATGCACAAATAGAGTTTGTCTTTTGTAATCTTAAGGGAAATAACATTTTTTTAAACCACTTTAAGAAATGATTAGATTTATGATAGTAAAAAAGCAACACATATCACTGCCTCTTTTAGCACAGTTGATTTCTTTGGACAAGGCAGTGATAAGGTCTACAGTAATCCTAACTTCGTCATTGTATTAAAACCAGCCACACGATATTAACAGACAGAATATCATCGAGAGCCCTGAACAATATCCAGTTGTTCCCTTCCTAAACTGCTTTGATAAAAGCCATTGTTCGGAACTGTAGCTAATTAAAAGAACTGTGAAGATCAAAGCGTTGATTTGTGCCAACAAAACCCTCTTCACAATCATGGGCTAATTCAGTGCCCACAATGTTGATTTAAACTCTAGCCAATTCAAACTATTTGTCCCATGGGAAAGAGTTAAAAGCAGCTTGTGCTGGCTTAGTAATTTACTAGCAAAATAATACTGATTTACTGGCTGTCGGGATTCATAAACTCTGCATATTACATTTGTCTACACCACAGTACCAAATTCAAGTAAAATAAAAAAAGAGCGAGATCATCTACATCATGATTTAAACTAACAAAAACTTGGAAGCTCATTCAAGAATTAAATCAAGAGCTAATTACAATTCGGCACAAAAGAGCATTACAGTACTTCAGGACTGCGTTCACAGCTTGCTTGCAATTTTTGATTGTTTTAAGCCAGAATTTGAATGTGTTTTAGTAACAAAGCTTTTCTAGGTGATTTTCCTTTAGGGGACAACTTTCACAGTTGATCAAGTGTCAATAAACGTATAGTTTGTATTCAGTGTAAACAGACCTATGCAGGCACGTACATGGGCATGTCCACGCACAGAGGTGCCCAGGAGGTAGCACAGCCACACAGAGCCACCTGCACCAAAGTGCAGAGAATGACTTCCAAGAGCTCTAACCACAGCCCTGGGAAAGACCTTGACATTGCTGCCTTTTACACAGAGCTAGAGGGCAAAAGGCCTCACTCTTCCATCCTTCTGTGGATGCAGCCAGGACAACTGGAGGCATCAAAAGCGCGAGCGCATGACGAGGCTACATGTGCTGTACTTAGGCCCCTAGATGTCTTCTGCAGAAAGGATTCCAGGTTGCACGATACAGACAGCTCCAAAACGTCTCACCCCAAACTCTAATCCGGATGCATACCCAGCTCTGCAAGAAAAATGCCACCATCCCGGGCCAGGATCCCTATGGGAGGGTGTGAGGGAGAGCGCAGAGCAGCCTTGCGGTGCCTCAGAGCAGCTCTCGGAGCAGGACACGGCCCAGAGCCCATCGCAAGGCCCAAGCGGAGCCGCTGCTGCCAGCCGTGCCCGCCGGGCACGTGGCACGTTTAACTGCACAGCCAGCCCTGGCACCACTGAGCAGCAAGCGCCAGGCCAGCCTCCCGGCTCCGCAAGGCCCAGCTCCGCAAGGCCCGGCTTGCCGCGCGCGTTAAGGGCGTGCGGGCCCTGCGACCCGCTGCTCAACATGGCCGCCCTCGTCGGCGGGCATAGAGGTAAAACAAGCGAGAGCCAGATGTTCCCCGCCCTGCTCTTTAATCCGGAACGAGGAGATTTTTACTGTCCTGCGTAACACCCAGTAAATAACAACAGCTCTGCTGACACACCTTACAAAACCCAAGTGCAGCGCGGTTATGTGGAGAAAAAGGATTATTTGGCCAAGCTTTTGTTTGGCTGTTATGAAGGATGACATAATTGTCTTGAATTTGGTCATGCAGACTTCAAAGGGGATGTGGTGCCAGAGAATGAAGGTCAGTTTATGCAGTTTTAGTATTATTCAGACATCCATTACATAAGGCTTGGATATGTAAATGTTTAGTATTCAGTATAACAGAGATTCAACAGAAATGCTCTGATACCTTAAACGTTTGTTTTGCAGAGTTTTTTATATACATGCTTTACTTTCAAAACAGACAAAAGCCAAGGACATACTGTTTTATGCTCTGAATTACTGTAACAAAGTTTGCTACAAAAGCAACTTGGAGAGGCGACAGGCAGACGCATCCAGCAGAACTGGGGCGGCCGCAGCCCCTCCGCTGGGTCCATATCCTGCACAGGCCGCCCAAGGGCTGCCCTCAACCCACCTCCCAGCACCCCAAACATCCTAGACAGGGATCCAAACGCATTCGGTGCAAGATTTCAGCAACATCCAGCCCCAAGGCCCTGGCACAGCTTTGGGTAGATGTTTGAAATGCCCCCAACAGTAACACGACACAGCTCCCGCACCAGGCTGCGTCACTGCAGCAGGGAGTATTAGCCAGGTAACTGTTTCTGTGCCAAAGCCCTTGTAGCTCCAAGGCAAGAGCTCTCTCCACTGCTCCCCACATCTCATCAATGTGGTCTGTAGTGGCTGGGAAGGCATCCCAAGCCCCAGGAGAGCATCTCCACCCAGGGCTCCATTGGCACAGCTGTATCACGCTGCTATTCAATGGCACATGGCATAGAGCTAAACTTCTCCATGCAGAATTTAGATGCATCAGATTAAATGCAGCCAAATGAAAGGACCTCTTGAAAGGCATAAACACCACTTCAGTCCCACTGAAGCCCGGAATTAGGCAATACCCAAAGCTCAGCCCTGGCCCTTTTCCCTGGAGTGAATTTCATCCTTGATGGTATTTTGAACAGAGATGAAGCATTTCCTTTTTATTGCTTCTTCCCACTCTCACAACCCATAAATACTATTAACACTATCCTGACTTTCAGGGTCTTCCAAGACACAAGGTTACGTTGCTATTCACTGATCTCTTAGCACAACATCACCTGATGCCATTCTCTCCCCATCCCTGCAACAGCTCCAAACAGAGGTAGCTCAAGGAGTTATGGCACTGAAGGGAAAATATCCTGCCCGAGTAGCTCTGTGATGCGTTTCCCAGATTCCTCCTTCCAGACACTACACTTAGTGGAAAAGGTATCAAATTGCACTGTTGACTGTATCCATGAGCAGAGCGCATAGCTGAAGGAACAAGTATTTACCTGCAGATAATTGCTGGATATGCTATTCAGCCTCAGAACGGTACCCCTTGTTTTTAACTTTGGCTGTTATGTCTACGGCTTTGCAACAATCTACAGTAGAAATCTTTCTCTGCTAAGGTCACATATGAAAATGATTTACACCTTTATTTTGCTCAGTTTCCATAATGTATAGAATGCAGATTACAGATTTAGAAAAAAAAATCCTGTTTGTGGCAGCAACTATATAGAAAAATAGTCAAAACTTGTTTTAGAGAAGTAAGAACATTAATGAGGCCTTGCATTACCTCATTTTAACAGAAAAACTTCCACTTGTTTCATTAGGACTTATTTCAAGACATTTCCTGATATATTTCTACTATCGCTAGGTGTATTATATATTACCTAACTGTGCACTGCTTATGTCATTAAGTTTAATAAATCTTTAACTTATGTGTACCAAAGTATATTATATGATAGTTTCTGTTAAAAAGTACATTTCAGGAATTACAAAATCCTAAAAAGAAAATCTCATAAGGGAGAAAAAAAAAAGAAAAAATATCAAGGCACCAGTATTTTAGACTGATAAAAAACACATGGCGGAATAAATGCAGCTATTTTAAGCAGATGTTTAGAAATAATTAGTTTTAATATTACGAACATTATTTCAATCACCTTAACTATTGCTTTTACTCAAGATTGACAACGCTATAGGAGTGTCAACAAATCAATTGCAAAGTGTAACGTGTACTTGGTAACAAAGAGTGCCTCAGAAATGCAAGCTGGTAACGCTCAGTGACAGAGCACAGGAATCACCACCAAGAAATGAGCCAAACAGGCAACTGATGGACATATTCAGCTGCAAGAAAGAATACAGATGGGATCTCAGCTGTAACTCAGAACTCTCGGGCTGAATTCTGCTGTAGATTTTCATTCTACAGCAGTTTTGAATAAATTCAAATTCAAGCTTTGGAAAACGAAACATGCAAAAGTCACACACAGAAAATATTTACACGGTAATTCACTGTGATACTGAATTGTAGGCAAATCTCAGCATGGGAGTCTTTTCCATATTACACTGCATCCCAAGTTTCCATTGTCAGTGTGTTGCAAAATTTCATATTGACAACACAGGCCTGCACTGCAGGAGTTGTCAGGACAAAGCCGGAGGTTTTGGCAGGTGGAGCAGGGATACTTGAGGCTTTTGGCATCCAGAAAGGGATGAAATGTTGCTTGGCTGTTTGGCACCTATGAGCTAGCTGAGGCTTTTGGCACTGAAAGGAGTCTGTATCACCTCCTTCCTTCTTCTTGAGCAGTAACAGAGGGAACTTGGAATTTGTGGGCATGGAGAAGCAGCCCTGGTTCCCGCTCCAGGGACTCTGCAAGTGTCAAGACACCCAATTGCAGGACTTGCTGCCACCTCTACCGACACGGGACACCCGTACAGCACCCACCGAAAAGCATCAGGGGCTGAGGAGTTAAAGCCCAGCCATTTAAGCTGTAATTGTTCAATTTGGGAATTAATACCTCATTGTGATGAGATAAATGCACTCAGGCACACAGACATACTCTAGATTTACTCACTGCTGAGCAATTTTGATGATGTACGAAGTCCTGGGGTACATTTTTATCACTTTACTTTTGTAAAAGGAAAATTTGCCTCTGTCCTATCCTGTCCAAGATACTCCAGTTTATTTCCTTGGGCAACATACCATAAATTAGTATTTCAGCAGATCAATGTCCAGCAAAGGGAAATCTCTTTAAAGCCCCAGTAAGTGCAGCCTACAAATACAGATGTCACTTGGAGTGACCATATACCTGACAAATCTGCCCCGAGGTCTGACTTTCATTCATGCCTCGCCTGTCCAGTGCTAAACAAGTCCTCTATCTGTTTTATTCACTATAAAAAAAATTATTCTATATTCATCAGTATTAGATCTCAGAGAAAACCTCAAGTCTTAGCCACCAGCTTTGGTGATATCCATTTCAATAGGCAGGCAAGAAGCCCGCACCTCTCTAATGCTTTTAGGCACAATCATCCAATACAGCCGACCAGGACCAAGAGTACAAAAAACTCCGTGAGTTTCCAGCATTTCCCTGTCTTCCAAGATTTAAAAGTACACATGAATATGTAGTTGGAAATATATAAACCTGAACTCCCGGAATAGATCCATTTCTCTGAATCTGCCCTATCTGAAATGGAAACTACACAGAAATGTTCAGCATCACTCCAATTCCATCCATTTCTAAGTGGTCTAGAGAGTTATAGCATAAAGATTTGCACGTGTAGCTGGCAAAGAACCCAAAAGCCACAGACCCTGGGAAAAACACACAGGTTCTGAAAGGGAACAAACCCAAGAAAGTGATATAAATTGCAGCAAACTTTGCCCATCCTCTCAGTAGCCAGTCTGATGCAAACACTTGCCAAGGCTTGGATGAGAGATGAAGGCAAAACTTTCAAATAAGCAAAAAAATAAAAGGGATGCTTTAAAAAACTTTGTAAGAAACATGATATTCCTTTTACAAATGCCAACCATTATACTAACATTCCCAAAGAACATTAAAGTTATGTCCTGCTCAGTATAAAAGTATTTTTAAATGACAATGAATTTACAGCACAGTCTCCGCTAAATATTATTATTAAATATACAGCCCTTGCAATTGGATGTATAGAAAAAAGTCATGAAGACATATGAAGAAAACTCTCATTTTCACATGAGAAATAATGATGTCCAGTCTTAGGGGGTTTTGTTTGTTTGTTTTTTTGACTTTTGACTTTAAGATTATATGTATTAAGTCTATTTTGCAGATGGGAAACTGAACTCAGGATAAAGAATAATAGGCACTAAGAGAGTAGTACAGCTAGGAATTACATCCTGGTGTCCAAAGGCTCACTCAGTGCCTCTTCCTTTAGAGCTCCCACCTTGCAAGCAGGAACACTGCCATTCCAAATATCTGAATCTACAACAATATGTAGAGGCAAGACCTGGAAATCACAAACTTCAGGACATTATGCTATGTTAATTATCCCTGAGCCTATTTATGCATCTACATTAACAGCATTCCTTATACTTCATGAAGTCCATTAAAGCAGTGAGAATTCATGCATGCTTTACTGAATGCTTGCTCAAAATTTGCACCTGGATACAGTGGGTTTTTCCACCTTCACACTGTACACCACATGTTCCTCATCCAGCATAAACAGCAAGCTGGGTCAGCCAGAGTCCAACGTGCAGAATTCCTCAGGTGCATAATAGAAAGAAATTCCAATTTCTGCAAAATATATCTGGCATTATTTCTTCCAATTACCTTATTAACTGTATTTGCAAACATCCAGATAAAGGTGCTTTTAAACATTTTACCATGTGATTTTTCTAAACTGATCTCAAAGGGTGAGGACTGCATCGCTTTGGTCTATGCAGTGGAAAGAGAAGAACGACACTGACAGAAGGGTGTTATGGCTGTGACAAAGTGGAGTTCGATCCCCTCCCAAAGGTCTGTTAGGCACCAGTGCCACTGTCAAATGCACCATTTTTTTTTCTCTTCCTATTTCAGGCTAATTTTACAGGCCTTTCATATCTGAGCCCGTGCAACATAACCATGCTTCAGTAATTGCATGCTTCTAAGTCATGCTTTTGACCTGTGACTCGAGGCAATAAATAAATATAAAAACTAAACTGACAAAACTAAATGTTTCCCATAACGAAATTCATCTCTTGATAAAATACCCGTGCCAGCTTTGGACCACTTTTGGTACTGTGTATTTGCAGGAGACACATTCAACTGCAGCTCCTGGAGCCATCCCCGTGTAGAGCTAATCAAGTTCCATGTTATAATTAATGCCCAAGGTAGCAAGCCTGCAGTTTCCAAGTAGCAGAGAGGGGACAAGGGAGCCATCAGGGGTATCTCCCCTCACCTCTCAGCCTGGGAGCTGTAAGACCAGAGATAGGGCCCGACGCCAACCTAAAGGCAGCTCGGAGCTGCTGCCACCGTCCCTGCTTTGCAGCTGGGAGCTGCTGCCTTCACCACACCACGGCTGGGAGCACGGCTGGCTCCGAGGCCGCGGGGCAGAGGGGAGCGGTGGTGGCTGCTCCTTCCCCACGCAGCCCAGCTCACCCGCACCCGGGGCAGGAGGGAACACAGCCCTAACAACAGGCAGGAGGGAACACGGACATTCCCAGGAACTTACGCATCAGACACTCTCACCTTGCAGCTGATGACAGCACATAGAGCTCCAGCCCACCTTGAGGATAAATTATCTATTTAAAGCAATCGCTTCAAATACACAAGCCCAAGATTTACATACCATATCTATTCACATATCCTCTAAAGAAAATTCCTCTTCTCTATTTCTAAAAAGGTTAGAACAGTCTCTCTCCCGCCTCCTTTTTTTCCTAATTAAGAACTTATTTGAGAGAGTTATAATGAAAAAACACTGAAAGCAGTGGTTTTTTCCCCTCCCTCAGAAAAAAATGATTGCACCTCTAACTTTTGAGACTCAATATATATCATATATCTTAAAAATTTGTTTAAAATAATTTTCCTGACTGGAGACACCGTCTGCCAAGTTCCAGTTAGAGGCAAAATTTTATGGCCAACTGCCAGATCTATGAATAAAAGGAGTTTATGGGGGAAACACTGACAGAAGAATAAACTGTAGCAAAAGGAGCCCGTATAGAAAGTCTTCCCCTTGCATTTTGTCTGTTCAAAATCTGCACTATTCATAACCCTGGCTACCCTAACTCGGGCCTGGCTCAGTTTCATGCCAAGGTTATCAGTGATGCCAGACTGCTTGATGATTTAGTGATAAGTATTTTTACCATATCACTCAGATGAGGCTTCCAAATTTCTCTTCATTTGTGAGCTAGAGATTTGACCCATGTCTCCTGACTCACCCTGCTATTTAATACTATATGTAGCACTTTTAATGGTAATATTTCTATAAAAGTAATGCAAAGCAGATCACAGAACATGCAGCAGATATACCTGGCAAATGAACAAATCTGTCAAAAGGAAAAATATGAAGGCCCCATCGTTAACTGGCAGCAATTATAAGAATACTAATTTTCATTTCTATAAATGTAAGACAATTAAAGTTATCACGTAGCTGCAAATTTTCAAGGCGGTATTTCATGTTAATGAGTTACCTCCTGACCTTTGAGGTATCACTCCTTTGTGCAGAGCTTTTCATAATTAATACATTGAAAAAGAAGATTCATTAAGACCCTGACTGAAGCAGTCTGACCAAAGTTAATTCTGCCCAGAGCAACTCTAAAATTTGTAAGCCTAATCACAATATCTCTTGTCTTTAAAGAGGGAAATCCAATTTAACGGGATGATTTTTCTTCACAGGAAGAACCAGTTCTTGTCCATTTAACTCAGAGCTGGTCTTTGGGTGATATATCATATGCTTGGGTATAGCCAATCAAAAATCAAAACACAATTTTAAGAATTTTTTATTTCTCTTGCTTAACTCTGAGACATATTTAACTTTGCTCAGCTCAACCATACTCAGCTGACTCCTTGTAGTGGAAGAACTTCCTCAGTGGTTGCTGGGATGAGCTCCCCTTTGTGGAACCATCCACAGAGCAGACCCGGGAGCTGCAGGGGCCTTTGCTGATGCTCCTGATGTCGTCGGGGACCTGCCTCTTGATCACTGTTATTGGCTCCTAAAAGCTTGAATCAAGTCTAGGGTCTTAAGCGCAACCCTAGCTGTGTTCTACCACTGAGCACACTGCAAACACAAACTCTTGAGAAAGTTTTCCAGAGGATAAAAATATTCGGGTTCTGACTATGTCCTCTTGCAGAGGAGCCCATTACACAGAAGCTGTAGGACAGATTTTGGCCATCACCTCTGCACGGATTACAAAGGACTGTATTTTTGAGAAATATCTCCAGAATTAAGTTCCATATGCAGAAAAAGTATTTTGACAAAGAGGTGTTTTATGTGGGATTAAAAATGTAATATTCTCCTGTCATTTCTTTTACTGAGTCAAATAAAATAAAGCCTACTGAAACATTTGATATTTGGAGAAATAGTTTCCCCTTTATTGATTTTCTAACTCCTAACCTGCAGGAGAAAATAAAGTATCATGGGAAGACTTACAACCACTGCACAAGTCTAGATCCAATTCCCAAAGCAGCAAGTAACGATTTAAAAAAAGATCCTGTTGATTTCAAATAAAGTAGGAGGAAATCTTAATTGCCTATGTTGCATAATGACATATAGTCTCCATTCGGAAAAGTATTAACACATCTTGCTTTCTCTTTTGCATCCAAGTTCCCAGGTTTTAATTCTCTGAAGACACAATTATCCAACCCGTATCACTCATGATAGAGACACTTCCATTTATCTTTAGCTCCACTCTGACTTCATTCCAGCTCTCTACTACTGTATATGTGTAACTACAGTATCTTTAGCACTCGGCACAGGGCAACAGGTCTGGATATGGAATACGAGCAAGACTCTTTCCATATCTGCTCAGTGCCAGTGTTTCCTATTATCAGTCCAATATTTTATGGTTATTGTATTAGCTTCCCAGCAGTACTTTCTAAAGTTCTGTAGCCTGAAACCTCCATTAAGAGATGCTAAATACAATAGTTGTTTTTCACTTTCAGATCTTGCGAAAGCCCATAAAAATGAGTGGTCAGTTTGTCCAATTTTCTAAAGAAATTTTCCAAGATTTGAATGGGCAACATATAAAACCACTAAAAATACTCTTGGCAGCTCGTTCATTTGGACTGTGCTCCTTCTGCCAAGCCAACTAATGAATAGCTTATTCCAAGATAGGACTTCCGCACAAATTTTTTGTAGGAAAGGTAAGAATATCTATTTATATAATTCCCTGGTTGCTTGTATTTGCTGGGTTTGGAGAAGGGAGGAGTTCTTTTCATTAAAAGGGACAGCAGCATTTGTGCTTAAGGAAAATCTGGATAAATTAATCCGGAAGGTTTTTAATTTTTTAAATTCTGCCATACACCGATAAGTGAAAGGTAACTAAAATATTACATTCAGGGAGCTGGTGAATAAAGGCTAATTTAAAAGCCATTGAAGTTGGTGGAAAATCTCATTCACTTTGCAGAGGACCTTCAAGAAGCACCTGAATTCCATGTCAGGTAGGGCCAAACTAGACACACATATGTGATTTCTTACACATATGGGTAGATAAAGATCAAAAAGTGGGAGGAAAAATCCACATTCTCTTAAATTTATTTCTTCTAGCAGTTTCTATTTATCAGTGTGCTGGCTATAAAGCAGGTATGTGGTATCTGGAGTCTGGAATTACGCCTTTTCAAATACCTGCAAAAAGATCCCCTTAAAAACATCATCTTTTCTGGCCCCAAGAAAGAGCACATCAGTTCTTTGTTATCCATCCAGGCCAAGCTGCACCTCCGATGACCAAGGATTGCTCCCTACCACCACTCGCTCCCCTCACTCCCCAAAAAGGCACATTTGTTAGGTGAGTTATTGCTGGTTGCAAAGGGCTGTCAGTCATATTTTAGTGCTCAAAAGTCCTCCTTTTGTATTATGAATCAACCACACTCCCAAGAGAAAAAATGAAAATCTTTGTGTGGATACTAGATGTGAGTCCTGAGAACAATAAGGAAATTCAAATGATTTCCCATACATTTTAAACAAATACCCTTTTCAACTACTTAAGTTTTGAAATGCCTTTTTTTTTTTAACTCATACGCATGTTATGTCTTTTCATGTATTTTAATACAACTGTATTTTAGAAGTCTGAAATACTTTTCTATTTATTTATATACTTTTTTCCAGAAGTGCCTAACACAAAGTTATTTAAGGGGAGTTTTCCAGAGATACATGGTACCAAAGAACTGTGCATTCTGCTACACACAACAGATGCTACAGAAGTTCACCCACTGACAGATCCCAAAAACTCTTCTATTATTCTGTATTTTATGGCATTACTCTTCCAAAAAAAAAAAATCATTAGAGCATCTCATGGATTCAACAACAAACCACAGGTTCCTCTAACTTGGTGGACATAAAATATAGTCGATGGGAAAAGTCTAAACTCCACTTTGTGATCTTGTTCTCCTTTCCCTTTGCATGCTCAAGGCCACAGCAGAAACCATGTTAGAACGAAGGAGATTCTCCAGCTGTAATAGTAGCTAAAGGCTGGTCTGATGGAGGTTGTTTAACCTGCTCACCAAGGGCATTTATGAAGCTGTTCAAAGCTGCACCAGGGACATTTTGTTCAGGTTGACCCTGCCTTGGGCTGGGGAACCAGGCTGCCTCTCAGGGTTTTCTCCAGACCCACTTTCTACTTGTTTGATCCATGTCTGACTCTGGGGGATGGGAGAAGAGACTAAAATTTAGTTGCTCTGCTGAAGCAATCAGGATCCTGCAGCCTGATGGCAAGGAAGGAAAGGACCATCACTTTTTTGATCCATGTGCCTCATAATGGGTTCATATTTGGCTTGGAGACAAGGTGCATCTCAACTAATCTGCTCTTTCCCAGATGTGTGTCTAGGTTTATGCCTGGTGGAAGGAAATTTTTTTTCCAAAACTTATTATTTCACAATACATTTCCCTTTTTAGGCAGCATCCTTTAAATTATCCAATTACTCTTCTAGCCTATACTTTCATCACACATCAACTCTGTGTTTCCTATTTAATGTAAAGATGGCTTGACTAATTTATATAGGACAGTCCCATAGTCTGTTTAGTTTCTAGAGACTGGATAGAAATACCTCTTTCCTAGGTGGTCTGGCTTGCCTGGAAATACATACATTTCACACCACAAAACTACTACTTATTTGGTGCTTTTAAGCTTGCTGATAAACTGTTCCTGCCTGATTTAGTCCCTTTACTCATATTCCAAAACCCCTTTTGGCACCACCAGGTCCCCCTATCTGAGAGCATTTAATGCTTTCGCTCACTGTGCCTCCTGGCTGTTAGACAGCCGTACTGCTAAGGGCATAGGTAGCAAGGCAATTCTATACATGTATATGTTGTTGGTCTGGGATAGTTATATGATCAGAACTCATATTAGATATCAATAAAGTGTTTTAAAAATATAAGGGTTTAAAAAATAAAGCTATGAAAACATGCCGAGGATTTTAAATCTACTTTGTGTAATTTGGCTGAAGTTATCAAGTTGCAAGGAAATCTATTCATAGGCAAACCTATGGGTTTTTTTTTTTAGTCCATTTCTCACTAGGGAATGTTTTGGAAGAAAAGTATAAAAAGACATTGTTTCCATATTATATAATACTCCTGACTTACGCCAAGAATATTCTCATCTTAAGCGTGTTCATAATCTCAGAGACCGACACAGCTATAGCATTACTGGTGTCTCTACAAGCACGGCTTCTATAAATACATTTCCTTGACAGTTTTTGAAAGGTGACTTACAGGATGACAAAAAAAGCTGCAGGCTTGTGTTGCACTTCTGATCAGCAAGGCCCACACTGTAATTAAAAGCAGAGCTCAAGTGTCTGCACCAATGCAGAATGAATACAAATTTAACCCAAAGACAAGCTAAGGGAAAACATAACTTAAGGGTGGATGGCTGTTTAGACACAGCACCAACAGATTCATCAGGTAAGAGAAGGTCCCTAAGTTAACAGCAAATGTGACCATGTTCTTTCAGAAGTCTCTTCTAAATTTATAAAAGATTTTCATAAAGCAAATGACAAGAGAGCACTGAAATGTGCCATTACACTGACCATGCTCTGATGCAATGGTGTGAACACTGTCTGAAGCAGCTCAAGGTCTCCTGGAACTGGGAAGGAGGCTCTGCTTTTGCTTTGCTGCTTTGAACAGGAGATGGGCTTCCAGCTTGGCCATCTCCTCTGACCTCCTGTCTAGCAGCAACAACCAAATGTACTCTTACTTACTGGGCAAAATAATTTCAATACATTCTTTCCTTCCCATTTTGCAGACGGAAAAAAATGAGCACATCTCAAGTAGGACGTTAGGCACACTTTTCAACTGTAAAAACTTCTGATTTATCAGAATTCTGATTATATCCTAATTGAGAAAGTAGGATGGTTAACATTTCTTGTCCAAGATAAAATCTCCCATTATGAAAAGTTGCCGGTTCTAGGGTGTTTCACTCAACTGACAAGACACCAGTGAAAGAGATTTGATCTGTCAATGCAAACCCTTTCAAGGGAGAATAGTCTGTCTAAAGGAGAATCTAGGATATTCTAGGAGAAAGTGGTAGCTTCAGAGGACACCTTTAGGGTCTGGGTTCAGTCTGTGTGGCACCTTCTCCTCCAGTCTGGCCAGCTGTAGGGATGTGCTGCTGCACAGCACAGGGAGGGGACAACTCGGCCTCCACGGAGCTCACGGCTGATTTCGAGAAAGAAGGTGACAGTTTTAAAAATGTTATAGCTTCTTAAAAGCTATTTCCCTGCCCTGTGCAAGGCAGAAATGTGTGTGAGCCGCTTTGCTGCCATGAGTACGAGACAGAGCCAAAGTCCCATGCAACACGGACTCGAAACTGGGTCTGTTGTAGCATTAACATCCCCCAAGAGAGCACGGACCATCTCTGAAGAAACCCGTGATCCTCGTCTGCCAGCGCTCCCTGCAACGGGCCCGGTGGCCTTGCATGAATCCCAGCAATGTCGGAGGAAAAATGCACAAGTCAGACTACGCCCTCCAGTAATCCAAAACCACAAAGCAAAGATATCCTGTTGTAACGTACAGGGTCTTCCAGGATTATAATTTTTGCTTTGAGCCACCTTTCAACATGTACCAAATGAAAGCAATACTCATTCCAGAGCGTTATTAAGCCAGTTTTGTGTCTCTCACAATTACAGTTGAAACCTAATGACAGATTACAGGAAATGAACGTATGGACAGGGTGATTTATAAACACTTCCAAACAATGTAACTTTTATCAGTTCTGCTACATCAATCACCCATCTAGGAACTTTATTTTTTTTTCTTTTCAGGATGCAGTACTCCCAAGAGCAATCAGGACAGGATTTACCTTAAGAACCAAATTACAAATCACATTTGCTCTCTACACCAATAACATGCTTTCATAATGATAAGGGATATCACATACTGCTCACAAACAGAAGAGAGCAGAGACCCAAAGGAACCCTTGATCTGTGGAGACCAACAGAGATCCCATCACATCAGATCAGCCTTGTGCCATGCTTGGATGTGATAACGTGTGTGGTTGGGAGGGTTCATCACAGCTAGAAAACACTCACACTTTTGCAAGGCATTTGTTACACACACATTTTGTTTTCAACAAAGTTATATCACTAAAGCACTGGTGGAAGGAGTTAAAGTTACCAACAGTTTTCAAGTGACCCTCAAGGAATCATCATTAAAGAGGACCTTGAAGAGCAGCTCAGCAGCTAACAGTATTAGAAAAGAATCTACCTACATCTAAAGAACATGTGAGCAATTTCTGGAAAACAACGATCTGTAAAGAATTTAGGCATAATTCACAGTTAAAAGCAGCCACAGTGAACACTAAGTAGCCAGGGAGAATAAGGAGATAATTAGTAACTCCACTCACAGCTGGTGAAACCAGTTCTGAAAGTCTCCATGCAATTGTGATGACCACATTAAAAAAAAGAAAATCATTGAGAAATTCAAGGCTCAAAAGGAAGCAATAAAGCTGGCTTAGTGACTAAGCCAGTGTCTTACTTATAGAGCTACCAGAACATCAGCGAGAATACAGGAGAAAATTCCACTTACTTAAAAGCCTATTTACACCTATCCATCAGAGAAGGCTGTAACAGGAACCAGTCACTGGAATTTGAAGTTAGACAAACTCAAAGAAGAAAGCAGCAAACAACTTTCCTCACAGACAGAATGACTACCTGGTTTGATCTAAGAGTGAACTGGATGTACACAAGGTTCAGGCAACATAACAGGACATCTCCTTCTTGCGCCAAGCTCCAGAATATCTAAAAAGATGAAACTAAGTCTAATGCAACATTTTTGTACTGGGAAAACCTCCCTCTCCTCTCCCTGGTGAGGCCGCCTCTGGAATACTGGGTCCCTTATCAGGCTTCCCAACACAAGGGAGACAAGGAGCTGCTGAAGCGAGGCCAGTGAAGGGCCACTAAGGTGACTAAAGGAGAGGAGCATCATGAGGAAAGGCTGAGAGAACTGGGGCTGTTCAGCTTACAGAAAAGGTGACTGAGGAGACCTTATGAATATGGACAATTATCCAAAGGTAGGGTATAAAAAGGCTGGGGACAAACTCTATTCAGGAGTTTCTATTCAGCAATAAATAGCACAAGAGGCAGAGGGCACAAGCTGAAGCACTGGAAAGTCCATCTGAACATGAGGAAAAGCTTCAATAGTGCAAGGGCACTGGATTGCTCAGAGATGTTGTGGAACAATTAAAACACAATTAAACACAATTAAAAACTGAAGGCAATGAAATACCTGGTCTGATTTGCATGTAATTATAGAAAAGAGCTGCTATGCAGGACTAACATGTCTTGTCATTGCAGGACAACAGTTTCCACAAGAGAACAGATTTTCAAAGACTCAGGCTCTGAAAGGAGATTACAGAATTGTCTGAATTGGTCCTCCAAGAGCAAGGACACAGAAAGCTCTCCACACTCCAGTCTGAAAAGACAACCCAGTGTGAATGTCACTGTAACTATGAGCTTTCTGCACAGCAAAGATGCTGGTGAACGTGCTAGAGGCCCCAAGGCCTTTCTATAAGGAGCAGGAATAATCACAGGGTGAATCTACCAATATTTGTGCTAAAAAAGCAAAGTGCAGAAGCAAAAGGACAAAAGGAAGAAGTGGAACAGAGGCAAAGAATCATAATCCACAGTGCAATCTACTCATAGTTCCCTCAGAGAAGGGAGCTGCATCTGCATCAAAACTCTTTACTCCTAATTTCAAAGAAGTTGCAAGAGCTCTGTGCTTCTGAACATCAGTTCCTACACACTGGATATGCAGAAACACAGGCAAATAACCATACCTTGTGTACATATGTAATCTACTGTTGCCATAAAACTCTTAAAAACTGTATCATGTCAGGCTGAATTTTTCAGTACTGTATATGCCGATGACTCCCATGATTTTAACTGCAAACTTGACACCAAGAGAGGCTTTGGGGCAACAAGCCCACAGAAGCAAGTAGAACAAACGTGAGCCTGCTCCTTGGAATGAAGGAGACGGCATTATTTCCATGGAGCAGCAGAGGGCACTGAAGCCCAGTAAAGCTCACACACTCCCGTGAAGACAAGTTGCCTACAGGTGATAATGTATATAGAGCCTGGGCACAAGGCCTGGGATCCAGGCACCTACTTGTGTGACTGATGGGGAGCTATTTCATGCTTTTGGATAGCTAGCTTTTTTCTGACTCAGTTTCCCTATCGGTAAGTAGAATTGTGTGCAGCTGATCTTAACAACTCGTAAGGTAGGCCATGAATGAATAGAAAGTCTAAGTAAAAAGATGGTCAGAGATAATCAAGATATTAACTTTTAGAAGGTGTTATTCAGACATTTTACTACAGTACATTGTCCACAGCTAACATGGAGAGTATATACTACATAATGCCAAACAAGGTTATCTTAAAAGAAGTTCTACCACTTCAAGTCATCAGTCAAACCAAGGTCTTGGACGTCAAGGCACGAAAGCCAAGCGTGCGATCCCTCCCCTGGAGCCCGGCCCAGGCCAAGCTGGCCTCGCTGCTCCCCTCTTCTGCCTTTAAACATATTCCAGCAACATCCTCTGCCCGTCCCCAGCGACCGGCTATCAGCTAAAGAGAAAAACCTAATTCCAGGTGAAGCGGCCTCTAAACGTACAACTGGAGAAGACTGGAAGTTTGAAGAAAGCTTTTATGAGATAAACGATCTAGAGGGGATCAAGAGCTTGGTTATAAACTTTAAAGAGCAATCTTGTCTTTAACTGCATCTTCAAAGCCTGCTTGCATGCATGCACATGGCAAGCTAAGTGCAAGAACAACTTGTATTTGGACAACATTTTTCTATCTTAAACCTATACACATAAAAATAAAGTAAAAATGTGGTGCTATGTTTGAGCAGGGAAGCGTCTAATACCCTATAAGAAAAGAGGTGGAGGAAGACAGATGTTTCTTATTTTCTTTAAATTGTTTTGAACCATTTTATGTGCTTTTGTAGAAGAAAAGCATTTATATTCCTATAATGTACAGCAACCTCCCACAGAGACTACGGTCCCAATGGAAATTCCTGCCAGTTCATCTGCTACCTAGCTTTCAGCTCCAGGAAGCGGGTTTACTTTGGATTAATCTGCATTTTCTGAAAATGAATTATTCTGACATTCCCTTTTCAGCACTTTCATCATGGACTGCTATTCTGCTCTCATTGTGAAGAAGCCGGCAACCTTGAAATAGAAGCCCCAGGTCTGTAAGAAAAAAATAAAAATAAAATAAAAAACTCTTGGCAGATTTTATATCAGGGTACAAAACCAGTTCCTCCATAAAGGTGGATAGCGCACATAAGCACTAACTTTGTTATGGGGCCTCACTAGAACATGAGGAAAGCAATCAGACAGCGGGAAGTCTTGTACCTAGAGAAGTCCTGGCTGTAGCATTTTTCTATCTTCAATAACGCATGGCACCGCATGGGGGAAAGACCCAAAGCAGCCCAAAAAAGGAGATTTCTCCAACGATATACTCAAAGGATAGCTATGTCTGCTCTCCTTCATCCTCATCTTACTCTGCAGTAATAATGAGGTGAGAGGGATTTGCAGGCTCTTACACCATATCGCTCAACCCATCTGGAGGCCTTCGGCAAAGAATATTCTTACCAGTTTGCCCAGAAATGTAAAGCCCCGCTGTCCTGCAAGATGGAAAAAACACTGATTTTTGTGCGTGCAAGGCAGGGGTCACAGTGACACGCTGCCTGTGAAAGGCTCCATGCAATAAGCCTGTGCTAATCCTCCCTGTGCTTGGGCCAGCAGCTACAGATCAAGGGCTACAGCGAGGAGTAACTCTGATAGCGACATATTCTTTTCATTTCAGAAGGGTGAACTAGCCCAGAAGTTGAAGAATATATTTGCATTCTCACTCTGCATATGCCCAGAATGTATTGTTTTACTAGCGTATGATCAAGAAATAAGGACAATAGGTCAAGAGTAGCATAAATGCAGCGCAGAGGAGGTACATTAGGGAGTAGAATAAAGCAGCATTTCAGAATTAGGTCTACAATCAATGCTTTCTTCTTCACAATTATTTTTGTTGGCACTTGATGCCCAATTTTTGCTTTTGTTTCCTAGTGACTTGCACCTATTTTATTCCATAATTCTTCATGTAAACAGAAGGCTGCCACAGGCCTTGAAGGGCAGGGAAGACTGTAGAATCTTAGAGGCTGCGCTACCATCAAGAGTCACTCCTGGGGACTCTATTCCCTATTAAATATAAAAACTACCCTTCTCCTTTTCAATAGGAGACAGGGGATCTACTGCAGAACTACATTTTAGTGTCTGCTGTTGCACTCAGTGGTTCCAGTGGAAGAATTCAGATTTGATGTCATAAGAACAAGATCACTGCATCTCAACAAAATGATGCCAGTCTGATACCACTTGTAAATATAAACCTGGGAGCTTTACATGGAGGAACAACCTAAGCAAGTCAACCCCCAGGCAAGGCTTCATTAATGCTGGCTGCAAACTACAGCACAGAAAAACAGGGGGGCATCTTTCAGAACCGTAATACAGAAAATGTTCAGCTGTATTTGTTTTAATTTGGAATTATGTCTAGAAAATACTAAAGTAAAGCCCTCTTGTGTAGTTACAATGTCACAATAACCAAATACCTAACAAATTTTGAAGAAACAAATCTGTAATTCTATGATGTACCATTGCAATATCAGCATTAAATATTATGAACAAGTATTTGATCTTTCATCTGTGGTACAGTTTACATCTAAATACAAACTAATCCTTTACTGTAGAAGTGTTCTTCAAAGTCTCTTCACATATTCCTCAACATTCAACATGCTCTCACACGTGTGTGAGTATGTTGAAGAGCATATGAATGTAAAGAGAGAAGGAAAAAAAATAACCTGCTATTAAACTGCAATTGCCAGGAAACCAACCTTTAGACACTGTTTTATGACAGTATATCCACAAATTTGGATGTGCTGTTATAAAACAGCAATTTTCTGTGTTTGCGTGCCTGATATCAACTATTCGTTCTTCAAACAAATTCAACTTCTCCCTCAAACTTCAGCTCAGCTTCTACAACTAGTTCCAAAGTTAACACCGCATTGTTTTCATTCAGAGGATATCTCGGAGAAGGAGAATATTCAGCTTTCAAAGAAAAAATAGTTGTACACTGGCCTAAGATGGCACTCAATGATTAATAAATAAGCACAGTTTTAAGCAGCCAAATTCTAGCTTTCTCTTTTATGAAAGTATTATCACTGCCATTCAAAAGATAAGTAGGGATCACATACTTAAAACAGCTATACCATAATAGTATGTACCAATTCTCACATATGAGAGTTGACCTAGATTTCAAATAAAATATCTTTACTTGAAAAAAAGTGTTTTCAAAGAATAGTTCCCTCTAATTTATGTCAGGCAGGGAAGTGGGTGTCAACAGACTTCTAGGCAGGCAGCTGTTTTATATCAAGAACAACGACTCCAAGTTTAATCAGGTGAAAACAGGTATTTCAGAGAGCTGCCTGCCTTTATTCTAATTATGTACAAGAATTACCATATAAAAATGGGCTCAATCTGGTTTTGAGCCATTTATGGTAACCCATCAGCCAAAGCCTCCACCGAATGCAAGTTATCCACAAGACAAAACACCAGAAGGGGAGATATGAGATTAAAATAACAAACTGTGTTATTTCATTTGTGTGCTGTCAAATAATGCTTCTTCCAGAAGCTTGTTTAAAAGCTGTGCCCTTAAAAATTGCTCTGGGTTATGCGCCTGATGATTTTTGGCACCAAAAACAATGTTGCTCTATATTAACTCACTAACAATGAATAGAAGTAAATCACTAAGTTAAAGGAAAAAGTTCTGCTATATATTTTGAAAGTTTATAAACCATGTATATAAACATATTCCTTCCCTTCCCTTCTCCCCAGAGAAATTCAGCAGGGTTGCTGAGCTGATTTATTACCTGCCTGAGATTTGAAGGTAGATCTAACAGACATGACAGGAACGATACCTGGGGGATATGACATGAGCTGCACTTCCAGACGGATGCAGAGAGGTGTTCTTGGCAGAGGGAAGGAAGGCTGCGGGAGAGTCACAGCTACGGGAGGGCCCTGGCATGAGGAGCAGCAAGAACTTTTGGCCTGACGATACTGCTGGATGCGAAAGTGCCTCCTCTGCAAGACGGGCTCGTGCACCTCGCAGCATCCTCCTGCTGGGAGGAGTGCGGCAGCATCCCAACACCAGGGGCCTTCTCATCCGTTCCTGGCCCTTGAGATGTCTCTAGAAGAGGTGCAGGAGAGTTTGGAGCAAAGCACCTCCCACGGAGAGCCTGGGAGAGCAGCAGGGTGGGGAAGAGGCCAGGAAAATAACGATATGTCTGGTTACAGCTGACTAGAGCCTAAGCCTGTGCTGCAAAAATCCACCCAAGTTTCAAAACTGACCTCCAATGACAACAAGATTTGCTCCTTAAAAGGGAAAAGTAGGAACAGCTGCCTCAGGGCTTTAGGAACAGGTGCAAAACATCATTTCAGACAGACAGGAGCAAGAAATCCATGGCTAAAAGTGCCTAATTTGCAAAGAAATGACTGAACAGGGCAGAGAGCATTTCTTCTTCTCCTATAAAAGAATCTTTTACTATTCCCACCATCTAGCTCGCCTAGATGATTAACTCCTACTTAAACAGCAAGAGAAAAACTTCCCATTTTTAAATCCACATTTCAGTAAGAATTTACATCAGTAATTCTCAATTACAGTTTTCATAGCTTCTTTATTGCTAGAGTTGGTTAAAAATGAATGTTTAAAGAGGAGGATAACAATAAAAAGAATCAACATGATAAAATTTTAACTGCACTAAGAGCCCCGGTCTGGCCAACAGCACCAAGTGTGCAAGCCCAAGAAGCCTGAGCTAACTTTGGGGACCTGAACTTCAAGGTGAACGGAGGAAACAAAGAACCACAGTGTCTGCAATCTGGGCATGAAACAGCAGTATAAAAGGTGCTGGAAAAACTTTCCCTTCTAGCCTATTGAATTACATGTTTGTCATTTCTAATTAGTTTTGTCATAGAATATACATGCAGAGAAAAGATTTATTAAAGAAAAATAACCTTATATACACACAAGATCATTCATCCTAATTAAACAGCATTCCAGACAGAAATACTGTTCCAGTTATAGACTGGTTCATCAGCAGAAGATGGAAAAAGCACAATGAGAGGCAAGAATATTTATCTGATTCTATAGCAGGAGGAATACATGGATCCCAACTATGACAGAGGGTTCCAAAGCATGGCCAAGATGCAGCTTTTATTTTAGTACTTATAGCAGTAGGTCTTTGGCCATATTAATTTCAGAAGAGACACCTGAAATCTCATCTCAGGACTCACAAAGCAAAAGCTAAAAGATTCTTCTGCTCGGGTTGTTTGGCAGTCATCAGTCCAACAGGCAGCTTAACAAGCACCAAGAGCAGCACTTATGCTGGGAGGCACTTTTAAGACAATCAACATGTATTAGGAATGCTGTTCTTTTCCCTTTATTTCCATATAATTACAATAAAGTACTTATCAAGTGTCCATTAGTAGCTCTGGCTCCTGTACAACCTGGCAGTGGGTCACTCCAGGAGATACTACTGTAAAGCAGACCAAAGCCAAATTATTACTTCACAGTAGTTCCTTCCTCCACCAGCTCAAATCAAATGGATTATTCCTGTAATGAGAAAGATCTGTTGGCTCCTCTCAGACTTGAGAGAAAATGGATAAAATACTCTGGTTAACATACAGGGTGGTTTAACACTGGTGCACGTTACAATTCTCACTTTGCAGCAATACTGCTGTCCAAAACCCTCCTCAGGCCTTAAGCACCTACCTGAACAGATGTAAAATCCTGTATTTTTTTTTTATTTTTCCATTTAACTTTTCACTGCAGTAGCAGCTTCTTCAGCATCAGTTCCACACAACAATCCCTGTGCAAAGAGTCCAAGCAGGCTTTTGGCTACAGCAGACCTCACAGTTCCTCCTCAGCCATTATGTGGTTCTCCAAACAAGCTCCAATATATCATTAATTCAACCGCTCACACTCTGCAGCACCAGTGGGGCTATTCCAAATAAAATAAAATGAATATAGAGTATTAATAACTTGAGATAAAGTGAATACTACATAATCCTTCAAGTTCGAAAGGTTTTAGTTTGCTCGATTGATGTTAATTGTGATAAGCAGTCACTAAAAATAAGGATACAAGCTTTTAAAAATGATGCAGCTAGGGAAATAAATAACTGATACAAAGCTCATGAAAGGTAAGTTCACATAAGTTAATATCTAAAATAGCAAAATATTGGAACAATTGGAATACTATAGAAAAAGAGAGAAATCAAGAGAGAAAGAGAGGTGTCCTCCGGAGTAGCCCTTTCGGATCCAGTTCAGAGCAGCACGGCTGCAGCCAAAGGATCAACAAAAGGCACCAGATTCATTTGGAAACGCACATAAGGCAGAGTGCAACTGAAAGATAAAGAACATGTTACTCTCTTCAGCCACATTAACGGCTTTTAAAACACCTTAAAATTTCGATTGCAGTTGAGCCTCACAGGAATGGCAACAGGAGGAGCTGTTGGGGTGGGGATCGGTCAGTCACGGGTGGCAGCGACGCTTCCCCACTCGCGGGCCCGGACGGAGCTCGCGAGGCGCTCGCAGCGCCGGGCACCGGGGCGCAGCAGCAGCGACGGCACAAGGGCTGCCTGCGCCCATCGAAACCCTGTCTGCATGAGCATCTTTCCTTTGGGTATTTTCTTTCAGTGCTGAGGAAAGACTTTGGAGCTTTCTCTCAGAAAACACATAATGCGAATGCTGACCTCTAAGCTTCTGCGCAGGCCTCTGGATTGAGTCTTAGAGGTAAACTCAGCACATCTCCAAAGAGGAAAAAGCAGCATTTCCTTTTGCATTCTGCTTAGCCATGATCCGACCAGGGAGCAAAACCAACGCTGAGGTTGTAGAGGCTCACAGGGCAGCTCAGCCCAGCAGGAGCCGGCCCCACCAAAAAGCACCAGACCATGGCAGGCCTGGCGAGCACGGCGAGCTGCTCTGCAGCTCCATCAGCCACAGCTTCCATAGGGCAACGTGAGACGATCGCAACGGAGTCTCCATTCCCTGAAGGCCTCTGCCTAAAGGGGAACCTTAAACATACAAATACTCTGCAATACTCATCATCTGGCTTGATTCCTTCCAGTTCCTTGCCTCAGGCCTTCCTGGGTTCTTCAAGAAATGCTTGCAGAGACTGATATCATTTCAGCCGTAAGAGATTACTACAAGGATGTGCTGTTCTTTGAGTCAGGTTTAGCCTTAATTTCTGCAGGCTAATATCTAATATCTCAGCCCAGTACAACCACTATTTGGCAAAACCCAGCTGCACAGATTTTTGAGCTTGGAACGTTAGAAGCAGCTTATAATATTAAATTCAGAAAGAAAACCAAGCAGCAATGAAACAATATGGATGGTGCATATTTTCATGTAATATGCGAAACAATTTGCTTTTACCATAAAAGGGGCTTTGCATATAGCTCATATAAGCAAGTTGCATACAGCCATATTCTCATACACACTGCATAGCCAACAGCAAATTCCCTGCAATCAGAGATGAGTCAAAGGAAAAACGCTGTCCAGAACCACGTGCCAACAGACGGCCGATTATACATGGGTCCCACCGGCCGCTTTGCAGCCAATTTAAAAGCCAGCAGCATTGGAGGCAGCCAACACAGTGGAGCGGGGCCAAGTCCGCACGGGAATGCGCTGTGCCATTAAGCACTGGGGATGCCACTGCCTCCCAGTCCCGGCGAGGAAAATGCAGCACAGCATCCTGGCAACTGCTGCGTGAGGAGTTACCGACACCTGCAGCAGCATCACGCCACTGCTCACCTATCAGAAAAGGTGCTTTGGGAGAGTTTGACTTCTAACCTTTGTCTCCCTTCAAAAAACGAGTATAACAACAGGGCTGCAATTTCAAAAGAATACAGTTTTCTGTGATGCTCCGTACTTTTTCTTTGCTCCTATGAAGCTACATAATGTCATATATAAAAATAAAAGAAGAAGGAAAGCCAAGCACGTTTCAGTTCCGAGTCTGGAGCAGGCATCGGCCCTGCTTAGTGCCAGGCCTCCCGACAGGGAGGCTCGCGCGAGCCGGGCCCAGCAGCAGCCGGGGGCCCTTCTTTGTGCACTGAAGATGCATCGAGTTACAGACTTGTATGTAATATGGAGCAAGGGCCCTATCCTGTTACACACCTATGTGAGGGGTCTACTGGTCTATCATATCTGTGCCTAATGGGAACTGGCAGCCAGAGTCTGTTCCAGATATCTGTTAGTAAGGGTGTGCCTATTAACATACACTCTCTGTGAACCAAAAACATTACTACATTTCTATACGTCTGCAACTCTAAAGACACAGACTAACTATAAACTCTTCTCCAAAGGGAAGGATAATGAGCAAACTTTAATGCCATAAACCAAAAGTCAATTATATTCCCTCACCCTCCACCATAGACAGGGAAAAACATTAAGGAGCAAAGGGGCCTAAGAGAGCCTTGGCAAGTGGCAACTGAGTACTTACATAAACATACACTAAACATTTTTTGTTTCAACTTAACACTCTACAAATTATAAACACATCATTCTGATTCTGCCTGAAAACCCTTGTCTCTCAAGGTGAGGGAAATCAAGGCTTCATTCCCTTCCCCTCTTACCACAATCTCTATTCACTTTGAACCAGTGACCCCGGGGTAACAAGTTCTAAGCCGTATCACCAACATGCACAAGTGCCCCCATGCTCTGTAAGAAGAGATCTTTTCCAGCAGCTCGATCCAATACATTTTCTGTCTATTCAGCCACCCTTTTGATAGGTACCACAATATCTATGTTTTAAAATACAGATTTTAGAAATGTCTTCACTCATTTCTCTTTGATGTAGTTTTATATGTGCCAACGCCATAGTTCTCTAAGCTCTGTAGTCAATATATGAAGAGAAATGGGGTTCACTCTCTTCCTCCTCGCACTGTATTGCAGCAAATCCTGTCCATCCTGCTCACCTAGAAAATGTCACCTCTCTTTAATCTAGACCCCAGCTGACTATGGGGTTTTTTGGTTCTATTGAGGAGAGCAGCAACTAGAGAAGCACACTTAGATATGCAGTCATATAGCTTTATGGTATGATACTGCTTTATAGCTCTCCCCAGTCGCAGGGGAAGCTCTGCCCTGTGCACTGCATTTCTACCCTGCTTGTGTTAATCTTCATTTCAGCACCTACTTGCATGCAAGTGCAGATAAGGGCATTCCATGTGGATGGAGCAAGCACCTAACCCCCCTCGGAGCACGTGGGGGTAACTGGACATAATCTGAAGTGCTCAGAAAGGAGAGTCACCATCTTTGTGCTCAGTGATCCACCCTTCCTTCCTCTTTCACTCCAAACTGCTTGGTCTATCTGGTGCTATATAGAGAACAGCTCAATCACACATTTGCAGGAATATATTGCTCTGAAAAGAAGCCAGTGTTAGAACCACAGCACTACTCAGTGAACCACATTAAAGTAATTCTGCTATCAATCTTCTGCAGATGTCCCAGCAGTTACCACCACGCTCCTCAGCCTTCAGCTCTTTCTATTTATGAAATTAGAAGAACAACAACTCTATTAGACATGTTGTTTAAGGGTATTTTGGCACCTTCATCAGTGGTTATGGTCCACATAATACGCATATTACTTAAATCTATTCAAACTGATGGTGGCACCCAGTAAAAACTATTCAAACACTTCAAAAGCAGATGACACATCAGCTTCATTCTACCCTTTAAATATACATATAGTGAGAGACTGTTCCCATGGAGTGCAAAGGAGTTGAGAAATTTCAGCTGAATACGAGTCCTTAAGGCAGGAAGCAAAGTCGAGCCCAGCACAGCGCTCCATCTAACTGGGGCTGCTGGAGCAGAGCACTGGTGCCCACAGCACCCACCACTCCGCAGAGCTGAACCTTGCATGGGTATCTGAGAGCAGAACCAAAGGCCAAGCAGCAAACACCCACCTGCACAAGGCCTCACGCTCAACCACAGGGAGCCCCTGCGCTAACCAGCGTTTCCGTGCAGTCCTGAAGACCCATCCCACACTCGGCAGCTCAGCAGAGGCTGCTCTGGAGCCGCTTTCAGGGGACCCTGCTCAAAACACTGCGGAACCATCAGCCAACAAAGACCCAGCGCAACCACAAGCCGCGTACCCAGAAGCAGACAAGGGCTTTAAGAGTTGCAAGGCTGCAAATCCCATTAGCTGGGCTAAGCGAGCAGATGCAGAGCATTTCCCCCTGCATTTAAGGTGCCTTTCAGCTTGGCACCTTTGGCTCTGCTAATCTTTCTAGCACAAACATTGCATATGCTTGTTGATGCATTGAAACCAATGGTTCAAACTCACTCGCTTCAAAGGCAAAAATTACTTCCTTCTAAATTCTGAACGCATTGCATCATGTTGCTTATATAAATTCTCTTATAAATTCAAACATTAGCCCTGGCACAATCACAACATTTATATTTAAGTCCCTGTTCTCAGTCATAGCTTGTTCGTTCTGTTATTTCAGTAATGTTGTCCCAGTAAAAACTGACTTAACTCCCTCATAGTTCTCCTTGAACAAAAGCTAACTATTAAAAGTTTATTTGATACGAGAGAATTGTATTATAAATCAAACCCAAGTCCCTCAGAGGGTGTTTTTGAGCAAACATATTAATAACGACTGCTCTTAAGTCAATTATTTTTCACTTTAAAATGAATCAAGACCATCTCAAGTGATAGTACTCTAAAATATTACAGAGACAATAAACAAAATACTTGACCTAGAAATGAAACACAGAGCAATTAAATACACTGCTCCAAAGCTGCATTGAAAACAAGCCCAAAGGCTTCTCCATTAGCCCCGTGCCCACAGTAAAAGCTTGTTGCTGGGAAGACACAGAGCCTTGGTAGTGAGGTGGTCCCAAGCAGGCTTGTGCTCACTGCTAAGCTTGCAGGAAAGGAAGGAGCCTCCGGAAGGTTTCCCACAGATCCATGGGTTACTTTTCTAGATGTGTCTTAGGAGGTGCCTCCACCAAGATAGTCCCTCAATACAAACAGGGAGACACTGCTGCGGAAGTAAGTTCCTGAAGGGCACCCTATGCTTCAGTGAAGCAACAGGCTGAGTTTTATGAGACATTTAACCGCCAAAGACAGGCATGTCTTCTTGAAAGGTCTTTGTCAGGTTTATTGGAAGGCGAATAACATTCTGAATATCTGACTTGAACATGAGATTTTTCAGCAGAAGGACAACATGACAATTGGCAGAGTGACGCTGACACTTTTGGCACTGGAAATACGGATCAAAAAGAAAAGAAAAACCAAGGGAGAACAGCTACTGTCTCGCATCTTCCAGTAAGGGCTCCGAATGCATCTGAAAAGCACCTGAGCACATTGAAATCAACTCCTCCTTTAAAGAGTATGTTGTGCACTCTTCAGTTCTCAAAAACTTTGTATTCCTGGGGAAAGGAAGGCAAAGTGCACATTTGCCTTTAACTGACCTCCAGTATCAATCCAACAGCCTCACTAAACATTTCATTCCAAATCTATATATACACATACACACACACAAATATATATACACATGCATATATATAAATGAAGCTTTTATTCATATATAATAAGAATGAAGCTTTTTAAGTATAATCATCAGAAAAGTTAAAGATCTCTCAAATTCAGTGCTCCACCATTTAGCAGCCATCGTACTTTCAGTTTTATATTATCACTTATTTTTTACGTTATAAATGATGAAGCTTATACTTTCTTATGATACAGTTCATTGGAAAAAAAATAGCAAAAATGAGAATAAAAACAGCACAAAAACTCCACTTCCAGTAATGGTGCTTTTGCCTAATGCAGCAGGCTTCTCCCATCCGGCCTGTGGTGACCTCCAGAAAGGAGTTTTACCACACGTGCCGTAAGGGACGGGCAACACTACCCGTGCAGCACCACCCAGCCCAGGATCACACAGCACTTCTCAGCACTTGATAGAACACTCTAATTACGCAAGGGAGATGTGTATCAGCAACCCCTGCCCTGGCCACGGCACGGGGAGCACAGAGCAGGCTGGAAACCTCCGCACTCTCCATACTGCCTGCAATCCAGCCCTCTGTGGCACCAGGCTGCTCGTGCCAAGGCTGCCAGCCCACCTGGGTTCACAGACAGACAAATCTCTCCCTGAGGTGACAGCAGCTAGAGTGTTTCTCTAACTGCTTATGTGCACATTATAGATATTATAGATATATCTGCCTGTTTTTAATAATTTGGGGACTGCCATCCCTCTGTCACAATCAGTGAAAAGATTTAATTGTAGATGAGGAGACATAAATAAACTGTCTTTACTTAAGAGACCAGTCTAAAAGGGAGCTAAGCAGCAGTTCTTCATTCAGCACAAATTCACAGGCTAGGAAAGGGGCACTCACTGCACTGTCCACCTCCAGCCACCACTTCTGAACGTCCTGGGCATACTCCAAAAACAAGTAAGTGCATCTCAAGAATAATTCTTGTTTAGGCCACCAATAGAGAGAACCGTAACAGCTAAGCAGTTTTTAAAGCCATCCATTTTAAGGTTGGCAAAGTCTTATCTCAATCAGCCTTACTAGTGATTTCTTCTTAAATGGAACAAACACGAATATCCTCAAATGACCTTAGCTCCAAAGCAAAGATTTCTAAATCTGTGTAAGAATGATCCCTTTCTCATCTGCAAAGCTCAGGTCTACACATGCCAATTAGTTGGAGGCAGTTATCAAACAGTAAAAAGGAGGCATTTTTTGCAACTACATAATGTCACATCTTGACACAAAGAGCAAGAAAGCCATTTCATGATTTAAAGGGAGACTGGCTGAAGTTAGTACAAAGTTTCCTATAATAAAAATTCAAGTACTTTTAAGTGCAATGATTTTTAACCAAGTCTTTAAGCATGCAAGGCAAGTCAGACAAAAGGACTAAGACAAGAAAAAAGAGGGAGCAAGTAGATACACTGTAATATCACACTTAACTGGAATTAAATTATGCATATTCTCACATGCCTTCCCCTTCTATTACTATTTTTGCCTCTTGTGTGGCCTTTAAAGAGCAAATGGAGTATTTGCCTGATCAGTAACCACGATCTTTAAACACCACGGCCAAGAATTTACCAATCAGGAGGTTCAGAAGTTGAGTTTTGTTAACATTTGCTATTCTAGACAAGCAGTAAGAAAGAGCAAGTAATTGATACTTTCACTTGTCATACAAAAAACAAATGGCTTGAGGCAATTTTCATTTAAGAAAATACATCCTCTGGACAATACTTAAAACAGCAGGAACCACCTTAATGCAGGCATATAGACCTATAAAATTACAGTGCTATTGCCAAACCCACTTAAACAGTATCTGGATCCACTTGCATTACTATCCACTGGCAAAAATGGCTGCAAGTTTTCTTAATCGTTGCACATCATCTAGGATATGTGGGATTAACTGGAAGGAATTGTATTTTAAACACAGAGGTATATAATTATAAGAGAAAAATGGTGATAAGAAAGAACAAAATCTATATTATTCATTATAACATATAAAGAAATGCACAAACTCACTGAACTTGAAGTACTGATTTTTTTTTTCTTACCAATGTATTACACAGGCTAAACATGCATGGGCAATGTCTTCCAGAGACAACAACTCTGCCACGGGCAACCATATCACAATCCTTTCTGTGAAGCCTCCTGTCTCATCCTGACACAAGTCCTTTTCTTTCCTCTCTCCATACTGGTGGGAGGCTGCTTCAGAATCACAGTCACAGCTAGGTGCTTTCCCTCCAGTTTCACAGCACAATTTCCACGAGGCCAATTCCACTTATTGCTGTGCCTAGAGCATCCTTAGATACGGCTGCTTTCTGGGCTCCATCGTCCTGACACCACAGCCCTTGTTCAGCAATACAAGGAAATCTGTTGCATAACAAGGTCTCCTCTGCCTGGACACCGCACTGAGGAGCTTCCTCTGCACCTGGTTTGTTCCAAACGCTGTTTTCTCTAGTAGACATTGCCAGCACTGGCAAGTGGAGACAAGCTCCAGCTGGCCATGTTTCCAGGTCACAAACTCCATGTTTTCAAGACATTTTCGCTGGTGGTCCCTACGATGCACTTTGTTCTATTATTCCCATCTGCAAGGTCATCCAATTATTACTCTATTGTTCTGATACTTGTCTGTGCTGACAGTTCCTCCCAACTTTACCTTATCACAAAATGCAATGAGTCCAACCTTAATTTATTTTTGTTCTAGTCATTAATGAAAACATTAAGCAGCTGTGGTCCCACAGAGGCTCTGTATAACCTCTCTCCAGGCCAGCATTCCCCTTTCAGCACAGCCTGTAACCCTCCTCCGGAGTTCCTTACTCACCCTTCCCATTTACACACTAGGCTCCTTCTACTCCACACCATTTGCAGCATGGCTTATCATCAAAAGTGCAGATAAATGAGATTTTCTCTATTTGCCTTGTCTAGAAAAAGAACTCTCATCAAAGTTGTGAAATCACTTGGGCTTGATCTTTTAGATAAGTTTCTTCGGTTTTCCATTTACCTTCCTTTTATTCATCATTCTTTCTTCAAAGAGCATTCCCACGGTTTGTACACTTATTATCAGATAGACATGCTCAGAGTTTCCTGGCTCTTTCCCCTTTATATATTTCAGGATTACAACAGCTATTCCCTAGTCATTTGGTACCACCCTTGTTTTGATGGATTTGTTAAAAATACCTACTCTCAGAGCTGTGATTTCATTTGTATTTCTTTACAAGTTCCATGCAGAATTCTTATCAGATCTCCCTGAACTGACTGCTATAAAGTTCTACCAGTTCCGCCTTACACTTGAGTTACTACAATAATGATCACACCCTGATAAAGTCCCACTTACTACTAATCTGTTCTATTCTGTAACATCATTTCTTTTCAATATATGCATTTCATTTCTTAATAAAAAACATTCTCACTTCAGAATAGTATTTTCTACATAGCCAAGTGCAATGAAGGGGAATAAATAAACTCTTCCCATCACTTAGAGGCAAATTATTTTGATCCAGAAATGCTGTATTCTTATTGTGCCATACAACACACTTACCAAAGAAGTCCTACAGGTAGTAGTAACATGTGGAAGAGTAAAACTCTTCTATTCCTGGCACTAATATTTCAGACCCGCAGTGTAATTTGTTATAAAACATCACATAAAATAGAGTTTAATAGATAAGGTGTTGACAATAACCATAGGTTTCTTCTAGAAAGTCTACAGCTGTTACAACATGATTATTAAATTCCAGCCGAGAACTAAGCACATCCTTCATTTTCAGTCTGCAAGTACTCCTCCAGCTAGGGCTACAGTATTTATACAAATAACTAATATCCACTCCATATGGTTTAACTTAATTCATACAAAGTCTTATTGCACAGATGATAGGGACAAGCAAGTTTGGTCAGCATTGGAAGCCCAGGATCACACCCCTAACACATACAAGTTCATGGAAACAGCTGTCTTAAAGCTGCTGGCCTTCTGCTTCCCAAACCATTCTGAATTTCACTGGTATTTTTGTTTTAATCTGATCAACTTCCTTTGGTTTAACAGTTAACATAAGATTATTGAAAAAAGAAAAAAAAAAACAGAAAAAAAAAAACCCACCACACATAGGACTGTGGTGGTAAGAGATATGAAACATTAAAATAATGCTTCATTTACATAGATGCTTATTCTATATATCCCTTATTTAGAGTCTGGGAAAAGTGAAAGCTAATCTGGACCAAAAAGCAGAAGCCTCAAGAAAGGGGCAAGGGCTGAGCACAACAGCGGGGCAGCAGCAAAGGCAGCGCAGGGCACAAGAGATTCTCTTCTCCCTCAAGAACCATCTTAAACCAGCTCTGGAAGTGAGTGGGATACAAGGCCACGTATGATCCCAGCCTCACCTTTAATGCTGAGCGTCCAAAGTCAACTAAGTGACCAGAGCCAATTTCCAGTTGGCTCATAGGTAGTCAAACAAGAAACCTCTATAGCCACTGGCTAATCACCACTTTGGTCCATTTACAGCTTGGAAATAATTCTATGATGAAAGTAATGGATGTATCGTGTTAGTTTGTATGCTCAATAGATGAGGCAGAGCTGGAAGGAAGCAGGGAGTGGAGACGGTAGCTGCAAGAGGAAGCCAAAGAGGAACCAACAGGCTCAACCACTGGAGCCTCTCTGTTTTCAGGTTTTATGCCTATCCCCAAACTCACATAGAGCACAGGAGAGTCATGAAGTGCTTTGCTAGACAGCAAGGACCTTTTCTGTTTTCCTACATATAACAACTAAAGCTTCTTGTTAGCATTATCACGAAGCAAATAACCTATGCTTGTTATGTTAGGGCCTTGAGCTTCAGTTGCACTGCATATACACATACCCACACAAGTTTATTACAGTTTTCGTCGTGATCCCCACCACAGAGCGCATTAGTTACACTACTGTGCAGAGAAACCTGCTTTCCCTTCGTCAGCTGCAGTCATTTTGGATCTGGCCTTCCTATCACCAAATCTCAACCGCTACCAAAGCACAGCTGCAAAAGTCATCTCTCCTCCTGCTCCAGGTCCATCTCCTCCTAGATCACAGTGGTCTCCTGCCAAGTCACATTCAAGTACCCTGTCTTCACCTACAAGATCTTGCCTAGTAATAAATAACATAGAAACAACCACAGTGTGCTGAGGAATTACCAAGAAAGGCTTACTTAAGGAAAAAACAAGAGGCATAAAGCCTCACAACTCTCTCTCCATTCCAGCCCCAAGAGCCTTCGCACTCTACGTCACGCTCCCCTGCCCCGCTGCTGGGACCTGGAGACCGGCAGGGCAGCGTCAGGGCCTTCCCGCTGCTCCAGCATCCTATGAGTAAGATGCAGAGGGGCACGAGAGGTCACAGTGCTGCAAAGCAGAGGATCATGTGCAGGACAGCACAGCCCCACGCTGAGGGCTTCAGACAGTTTCCCTGGCTGCCCCATGCACCACAGCGCGGGCCCTGTCGCACAAACCAAGCGCCTACGCGCAGGCTACGTGGTGCACGGCCAACCACATGGAAACCCACCTTGCAAACCCACCTTGCATCGGGCACAGCGGCAGCAGTGGGACTTGCACAAGTGCTACCTGGCCTGCAAAGCTGCACGCTGCCAACACGCAGCATCACCCTCCGGCCTCACTTCTTCTTGGCCTCGCACTGGCCACCTCCAGACCTTCCATGAGCAGGTGGCTCCACAGAGCCCTGACTGCAGCTGCGCCGGGATCATCTAGCAACAAATCAATTCCATTGTGGAGATTAGAGAGTCAAGGATCACTAAATCCCAAATTGTACAAAACAGGCCTTCGGAGACGTCAGTCTCACGAGTGAGGTTCATCCCGCGCAAGCCCAGATTCCTCAGTGGTTTATGGTTCTGTAAAATCTGCACTGTGCGAGACTGCGTATATTTAAAATCTGAAAAGGTAGCAGCTTAAGTTGTTTCTAGTCAGCTCATAAAAATCTGTCTTTAGCACTTTTTTCCTTTAGAAAAAAAAAGGGGGCAAGAAAAAAGAGAAAGGGAATCCAGACATTCTATGCTTAGTGTAAAGATAAGATTCTGGATATAAGACGAATATGACTTCATCCAGTATTTTGTAAAGCTTCAAAACAATACGAGATGAAAGTTTATACATAAGCATAAGGCAGCTGCCAAAATGAAAGTGAAAACCCAGCAAATTATATTTCAGACACCTTGACATATTATATACCGCGCATGCTGTCAGCTTCACTGTCCTTTCCTTTGCTGTAGGCCGAATGCTCGAATACCAATCTTATTAAACTACAACTCTGCATTTATCCACTATATATAACATTCCAGATGTCGTACCAGCTGGGAACAGGCCCTTAGGCCATCTTTGGTTGATCTCTTAGTCGCTTTCCAGCTTTTGCCAGGCATTCATCCAAAAATATGAAGGAAAGTGCTAAAAACAGATGTCAGAGTTAATGTTTTTTTTCTTCATGGTAGGAAATACAGAAAACTTGCACCCTACACCTATTCTATGAAATATGAATGTTGTCAACAAAACGTAAGTTAATTTTAAATTAAATCACAAGGTAGCAAAGTTAATTCATGCCTATTTTTCTGAGGACCGGTCGGCCTCCATCAGTTTTTTCTCTGAAAATATTACGCAGGCATTTGGATGTTTTAAGTTGGAAATTTTTCTGATGTCTTCAGTGCACAAAAATAGGAAAGACTCATTTGAGGGGAAAAAAAAAAAGTAATGCTTAAATTGTAAAGTATCCTGGCTGCAATTCCCAACAGCTTTGTGACAATACTTATGTAAGGGGAATTACTAAACCAGTAACTTCCGAGCTATAAGAAAGGGCGGCCTGTTGGCTCCATATTCCATAAGTGGTTTTGGCTCTATGGAATCTGACAGGGAGACACTGGGTCTTCGCAAGAGATCCCCTCTCTTTGGGGTCTTTGGATAGCACAAGTTTGGAACGTCAGAGAGCAGGAGTGGAAACTAGGCCCTGGTCCTGCCAACACTTCTGCACATGTGCATCTTTACTTAAGTGCATCGCTCGCTGACGTACGAGGGAGTCCTCACATGAATTAAGTTATGCACATGCATAAGTGTTTGGGCCTCAGACTGTACGGTCTGTGGGAGAGAGGTCATCTGCTCTGGCTGCTCCAGACAGCAGTCCAAGTGTCCTGTCCACACTCACCGAAATACGGACAAACATATGGAGAAACTATTTCCAGAAGGGTCTCATGGTGCTGCCAGCAAACCTCTGTGCAGTGCAGGGCCTTGGTCCATCGTACAGCAGAGTTCAGGGGACTGCTTAATTACAGCTGCATCCAAGGAGGATGGTCCTCTGTTCTGAAACGCTAAAGACCCCTGGTTTTTAAAAGGAATTTGGGAGAAGAGTCTTTATTATTAATGAAGTCACTTAGAAAAAGGAGGGCCACTGGTAAGAAATACTTGCACTCGCTGTCTTTTTTCCTCACGTTCATTAGAGGGCAAAGCTGAAAAAATGAGAAAAACAGACTACACTACAGCCTCAGTACTGAAGCAGCAGGAGAAGAATGAACACTAACTGGCAAGTTCAAGGCAAAGTACAAAAATAGCTGCAGGAAGAACAAAACCTCCTTTTCAAGGGAGATGATAAAAAAGAGCAGGGCAAGCTTAGAACTCAGCCTGGTAGCTAAATAAGCTGTATATTTAATAGAGAACTTTGATTCACATATTAGAATACAATATTATCCCAATGCAAGGAGCCACCCCTGAAGCCCACCCAAGGCAGTAAAACTTCATGGTTTAATGTATATTTGAGCATATTTTGCACTGTAATAAATTAGTAGCAGGGGAAAAAAAATATTCAAGTCAATATGTTGCATTTGCTGTAAATAAGATTAATGCACTGTATTGAACTTAAATTCATTTTTGCAAGCAGTTGAAGGGAGGTATTTTGCTGTGATGTACTGATTTTGAGAGACACTAGAAGATCCATCAGAAAGAGCAAGGCTTGTTTCTCCAGATCTGCAGAACTTGGAACTATTAAGATTAGATAAACTATTGACCTAGATGCTAATAAATCCAGTAAACTGCATATTTTTAGCAAAGAGAATATGAGAGTGTATTAAACTATTTTGTGATGTGATGTTGAATAGAACAAAGAACAGAATGGCAGCTGAGATTTTCAAAACAAAATTGAGTCCTGAATCGCTCTGGATTGTGACCCTCACTGTATCTGCCAGCAGTTGGTGCAAGTCGACAAGACGTCACTGCGGAGCACGTCCTTCCTACCTCTCTTCAACATCGGATTTGAAACCACCACTGAAGGTGTCTCTCTACAGAGAGCAATGTGGCTGCGAGGTTGTTTGTGTTGATCTATTCAGTCTTCCAGTAAGTTGAGTCTAACGCTTTGCACTATTTTCTAATTTTTCCTGGGCACATGACTGGTATGTCTGAAATCAGGGACAAACTTCCTTGGGAAAAAAAAAAAAAAGAAAAAAAAAAAAAGGAAGCTTAATCCAAAGTCTATTGACTTTACCAGGACTTCTGGATCAAAGCCTAAATAATCAGGTAAAGGAGAACATATCATCTTGCACTTAGAACTGCAACCATCTCCCAAGGGTTATTTTAAAAACTGCAAAAACACCCTAGTTCATACACTGGCATATTACTGCTAACTTGTCTTACCCATGTGCAAATATTCTAGTGTGCCATGAACCTGCAAATCAGTTAAAGCAGCCCAAAAAAAATTCTCCTAAGCAACATAAAACTGGTACATGGAGCAAAGCTTATAACATCGATGTGCTAAAATACTTTCTCTTACATAATGACAGGACAAATATGAAAAAAACAGGTTACTTGTAGTAACAACATCATAAAGCTAGATTCCACATTCTCCAGTGGCAAAGGGTCAAGCCTAATAAATACTCCAAGACTATTAGTAAGTTGATGGTGTTTTGTATCTCCGAGGTCTGTGACTGCTGCCCCTCTAGATAAGAGCTCAGCTTAACAGCTGCCTGGCTATGGGAAAAGGTGGAGTGGAGGATGATGGGGAGAAGGAACATTTCATTTTTCGCTTTCTAAAAAACTTTGGACTTAGAATTCATATAAAGTGCTTAAGTGTGCTCAGGAGTAGTGTTAATGGAGCAATACCCTTTGCCAAAGGGGCACTGAGCACCAAAGGGAAGCACCGAATACCCCAGCCATTGCCTCACCCTGCACACAGGCAAAACTAACTTCTGATTTGCAGAAAGGTCTATTGACATCCACAGAATATACCGAGTGCTGCACTCAAGCTTAAACGCTTTGACAGGGGTACTGATTTAAAGGCAGTGGTAGATAAGCACTATCTCTTAGGATGCAGCGCAAATCAAGCCAGTAACTTGTGACAGAAAACAGGGAGAAAAACAAAAAATCACTGAGCTTGCATAATATGAAGTAACACAAGTAAAACATTGCATTTTTCAGCCTTAATAGAAAATACCCTGCCTAGTTAGCCTCTGGAAGCCACAGTCATCCTCAGCACTATTAAAAGAAGGGCTGACGCGCCCCAGCACAGGGTGAGGGCAGGAAGGCTGCAGCCAGCCCCACACCGGTGACGCACATGGCACGAAGCTGCTTCCTCTCCCTCCTCGGAACCTGCGTGCCTTCCTCTCCCTCCCAAAGCCCGTTTGTAAATATTTGCCCTCACAGAGTCTCACTCTGATCGCGCCCCCAGCGCTCTGCCCTTCTCGCCCACCCGACAACCCACCTGGCCACGCGGTTCCCCTCCCTGTGGTGAGGGTGACACGGGGAGCGGTGGCGCTTCCCTCTGCTCAGGCCCTTCCATCTCCTCCCTTTCCAGCCATCCCCGCTGTGGCTCTCGCACTCCCCTGCCTCTTCCACACGGGCAACTGCTGGGAAGGAGGCACCAACAGAAACCTCCTCCTGCTCTCCCAGCCCGGGCATCGGGTTATACCTCACAAACACACCTCTGAACCAGACCTAGAAACTGCAGTAGCTGGAAGCTGGGGCACAGAGACAGGCTCCTCATTTTGCCATTATATCAACACCACGCTATTAACACATGCTGCAAAGCCCAGTAAAGCTTATTTCACATTATGACCATTCATATGCTTCAGATCATAGAGTATCATGACCTGTAACACACTCTAAACTCCCAAACCAGCAACTACAGTTGTCAGTGATCCTCTCAACAACCTGTGTTTACTATTTTTATAATACTACCAAAATTAGTGATTAATGTATGCAATTTTCTTCCTTGCAGCGGAACAGCTTTTGAAGTCAGTCATGGAAATAAATCAGTCTTCCTGGCAATGTTGACAATTATTATTAAACAGTGTGAAGTGAAGTGACTGTTTGGAGCAGTGAAGACAATGTGCTTTACTTGTCTCAGGGCTTGTTCATTAAGCAAGTGCTAACGATGCCCTGTGCTGTTTCCACTGCTTGTGGAAACAATGCCAAGCTGGGCAGCCTTTTCAGGAAGCTTTTTGCCCAGCCTTCCACAGCAGCAGCATATGAACTGGAAAAGACTCCCACAGTTGAAACTATCCGTCTCCAACGAGAATGTCCTTGTGGCATCTGACAAACCTGTTCTCCGCGCTGCGGAGGTCTGAAAAGATAACTAAGGGACATGAGGGATGTCACCCACCAGCTCTCCAGCAGCACAGATCATTTAAATTCCATTTAAATTACCTACTGCCTTGCAAAACAATAGATGATATCAGAAATACCTTTCATAGAATGATTAATTTTGATCAAGCCAGCATTTTCCTCAGTATTTTTTCAGAGCCAACATAAACTGAAGAATTTTTATTTTTCAACTAATGCTTTCCATGTTTAACATGCTGCTAACAACAAGAAGCTGCTATGAAATCTCATGGGTCTTTAAATGTTATCTGTGGCAGGAGCAAAGCAGAAAAAAATTAAACTCTCTCCTTCTGAATAACTTAGTGGTGCAAGAGGGCCCTGATTTGTGCAAGCTTTGCAAAGCTTCTAAACAGCCTGAGAAACTTGCCTGTGCTACTGAAGAATTAAATATGAGCTGTTCTGGCCACGACCGAGAGCAGCAAAAACATGTTCTAAATGTTCTGGCATCACTTAGACGGTGTGAACAACCTGATTAATTCACCAACAGGGCTTTATCGGTCTAAAAGGTCTTCCATTCTGGGCACAATTTGAAGAATGGCTTTCCCCTCCCAGCTCCAAACATCACGTTCCTACAGCACTTGGAAGGTATCTTTGATTTAAAAGCCCTTCTCTCCTGTATCTCAATGAACTCCCATTGATAGATGAGAGCAGTGGTGCGTCAGAGGGTTTAAGCATGGGATCATTTCTGCTACTCCCAGACGGTTCAGAGGCTTAATTTAGAAGGCTGAAGTTCAGCCTTTATCAATGTCTAAATTCTTGGGTAAGTGCATGTGCCAGCTGCTGGGGATGCACCAGGAGGGTCAGGGGGAAATTCCCCTCATACTGGCTCCATCTCTCACCGTTTAATCATTGCTCTCCAGCAAAAAAGGGAAGTCAAATGAAGGTCTGGTCTGTATACTGATAATTCATTTCATCAGGTGTTTTGTTATTCATTCACTAGCAAAAGCAAGTTAAAGATTTTACAGTATAATATTTGTCCAGATGCAGAGTCTTCTGGTTGCTCAGAGAAAACAAGAAATTGAGAACTTCAGAACATAAACGTGGAATAAACCGAGTGAAAAAAGTCCATTGGATTATGGAAATCATGCAGGGCAGAGACAATGAAATTAAGGCATTTGGTTTTAAGCTTGTTGTTTTGAGATATAGCAGTCTTTTGAGCCAAATAAAGATACAAACGTGCTCTCCCTCAAATACTTGTTCAAGAAGAAATCAAATCAACTATGTCAACTTTTGTGTTTAAACAATTCAGTCGAATTCTCCCTCTTCAGAAAAAAGATCCCTCATTCATTTCTCACATCAGTCCCCACAAATCAGTATTTCCTCTAAGCAGAATCCCCTTTCTGCCCAAGCCAACAGCCCCAGCAGTGCTGGGTCCAAGCTGCGAGCAGGCGCCTAGGGCAGAGCTTTATGCATCTCTGCAGAGCCTTTTGTCGACATTTCAAGCAGCTTCTGTATTTGTCTGGCACCCGGGAGACCCAGGTCCTTGCCCAGTCTCCTGTCATTTCTGTGAAGCTCTTACAAAAGGTTAATGCAGAGGCTGGTCGTGCTACCTGGGAGCCCCTGGCAGCTGGTGAAGCCGGTATTATCACAGCCACAGCAGGACTAAGCATCAGGCCAAGGAATTTTTCCACAGAATTCAGCAGGAATAGGATTACAGCCATATGTACTAGTCATAGCAGGTATTTAATCAAATTTCAAATAATAAGAAATGTGTTTTCTGTGCAAATTGTGTTATTACAGATTCCCTGTGAAGGCACTTGCTCTACAAATAGCACGAGGGCAAGCCTCTGGGCTTCAGCAAGCAGGTTTCCACAGAGCCCATTGGCAAAGCAGTCACTAAAACAATAATGGGAACAAAACAAGAAAGTCTGAAGAATACAAAGGAAAAAAGCCCCTATGTACTGCACGCAGGAATTTTAGTATTTTCTGTCAAATACAAATCCATAAGCTTAAATAGACAGTGCTTAAAGTGCTAGACCCCATTCACTTTGCCAACATCCAAACCCATTAGAAGAGCCTTCCATTGACCATGTAAGCCCTCCTGTACCACGGAGCTGAGCACGTGTTCGTTCACATGAACCATGTGCCCACAGCACCCCACATGCAGGCTCAGAACAGGCCCAGGCCTACTGGGTTAGGCAGCATCAGTTCATGAAGGTAGTTTTGTCTGAAATCCTTTAATGGTTTCATTTGTTCTTAATCCCTGCTTCCCTCTCGCCATTTCCACTCCAAATCAGAAACACATTTCATTATTAAGTTTAAACTGATTAAAAACAAAACAAAAAAAATTAAAAACAGAAATCAGAATTAAGCCCTCTACATTGTTCCTCATCAAAAAAGCATACAAAAAAAGAGTATTAGGGAACATTTAACACCACCCTCAGTTCAGCTTTCACCAACATGCCAAATCATGAATTTCATCTTCATGCAGTCTTACCAACATAGGCCTTAACACCCTTTGAACATTTAAAATCTCATACTAACTTATGCAGGATTAGCAGGGATCCTGATCCTACAATTTGTTACTCACTCAAGTAGCACCAGCTAAGACATGGAGCTGCCTCAGGATTAAGAATGGATTGGTGCTGAATGTTCAGTTACTTTAACCTCCACATGTGACACGGGCACAGCAAAGTCAGTGCCCTATTCAGGGCAATGTTTCTAACTGAGCAGTGAAAGGCAGGGAGATGCACGTTTGGTGCTTGGACACCATGAGCTCTGCTGGTTTACACATGGGATGGGCAAGGTGATCCTTGTGGCCAACCAAGGTCACAAGAAGCATCTGCTGGTGGGAGGCTGAAGAGCTGCTGCTACTGATAACCAGGCCAGGACCCATGTGCAGCCCCACCAGGAGCTTGGTGAACAGCAGTGGGAAATGCAGGGGGAAGAAAAAGCTGCAGAAATGGGAACATCATCTCCTCTAACACAGCAGCAGCCATTGCATGACTGGTCCACAATGCACCCCAGTTGACTTTACAAACTATGCAAGACTCACCGAATAATACAAATATTATTTACAGCCAGAAATATGTAGAGTGAAATATAGACTGTTGCTCTAAGTTTATTTATGAATTACGAAAGCAATGTAATATAGTTGGCTTGGAATTATATTTGAATAATGCCTTGACATTGTCAAGCCCTTGGATTCATTGGAAAGAATGAGTCTAAATAATAACAAGTATACGATCAAGGAACGCAAGCCCAGATTTCCTCAAGCCATTCAATTAACTGTGACCAGCATGTCTGCTAGACACAACCACAACAATGAAAACACAGAACAAGCCTATTGAAGTTGCTTTCATTCTTTCAGCACAAAGACGACCCACCCCAACACTTCCTAGGCTACTAGTCAATACAGTATCTTCTATTCTTAGAAAAACTTGCTTTTAACACGCATATAGGAATGTAACAGGTTCTAAAAAAAGGCCTTTCTGGCCATCTCCACATTCATTCTTGAAGTCCTCCTTTAACCTTTTAAATTCTATCCTTCCCACCTCATTCCCCAATGGCAAACCAAGGCAGAGTACTTCTCCTCATGGAGGACACCATATTCATCAGAATATTTACTCTCCCAAGTTTATTTTATGGCAGATTTGTTTTTGGCGAATCCAGAGGAAGGCTGGATATTGGAAGAACTGCACCAGCCTGTGTATAACAACTTGCACATCTAGTTGCAGACAGACTTATTGGCTTCCACCTTACCTAGCATATCTAAACACTCCAATTTCAAAGTGCAGATTTTCATTATTTTAATGCTTGCTGGGTGGTTTTTCAAAATGCCAAAATTTACCACTTTTCTGACTGCATTTTTCTTCATTTGTTTAGAAACACTCCATTTCTTTGCCAAAACAGGATCTTTGAGAGCTAAATGTCTAATTCCTAAATCAGGGCTTTTTTATTAGTAAATTAGTAAGCATCATAAAACACAGCAGGGTGTGTTTAGGTTAGTAGCTAACCAGTCAGGCAAGCACTTTCTCTTCACAAGGAAGATCTCCTCTTTTCTACTTCCCTGCCTGCCCCCAAGCGCTGTCTCCCCCGCCAGCCAAGGAAAGGTACTTCAAACATTTCTTGCACAACCCAGTTCTCACTGCAGCCCTTGTTGGTGGTCCGTCATATGGAATGGTTTTAATACTTGGAAGCAATACCTTAAGTGTCAGAAAACAAGAACGTTTTATTTCTGCAAGAAAGCTTTCCAGTACTACTAGCACGTTGGAAAAAAAATGCCTTGTAGTAGATTAAGAGGTGGAAAGCCAAAAAAAAGAAAGAAAAAACACAACCCAGGAAAGTAAACTAGACTTTATAGCAATGTTCAAAGTTGTATCTCAAAGTAGAGGGAAGAGCTATTTAGGCATTTGCTAAAAACCTCATTCAGAATGATGGCAGAGGAGCAGCTTTTTCAGTCTTGAATTCCTAATGGCCAATGAAGTCTTTGACTACACATCAAAATCTATTTGGTACTAAGTCAGATTTAAATTACATTGACTCAGTAGAACTTTAGAAATGCAGTCTGCAGAGCACAGATGCTTGCTGAACAAGGCAGGAGCTATAACAAAATGCAGCACGTACACCTTGCCTTATGGAGCCCTCAGAAGTGTTTGCTTTGGATTACTGGGTATTTTTTTCCTGAAAATATATGAGTAAACGTGTCAAACTATTTTATCACCAACCAGAAACAAATTTCATCCAATCCATCCATTTCCATCCCGAAGTCAGAGAAATACCTCAGTAGATAAAGACGACTATCTAATCAGGCCTTGTAAAGTATCTTCTTCTATAATTGTAATAAATAAGGGAGGAAGAAGATATATTAGCTGAATTGAGAAGCTATCCAGACAAAGATTTTCATATCCATGTAATTCCTCAGTACACACACAGCAACTCAGTATGTAAAGGGGGTTAGTGCAATCCACTACAAAAAAGAGAGCTGAATTCTGCCAGATTAAACCAGTACAAAATGTGCTATCTTACATGTACAGCATGAATCCATATGCAATTCTGTTGGGCTAGGATAGAGTACAGAGTGTTCCTGCTAACATTTACTTGTCTTCTATTTCTAATTGTAAGCTTGCCTTTTCAGATAGCAAATACTTTTGAATATTTAAGCAACAGCTAGTTCTATTTTACTGAGATTACTTACCAACAAAGGAATGAATGATCCTGATTAAACTGGCTCCCCACTTGAAAAATATCACACAATAGCCAAAGAAAACCCCTTTGAAACATTCCTGTGTTTGGACCATGTAAGGAAACTAATCCTGGATCACAATGATGATGCTATATAAAAATTATACCCACTGTTCCACCAAACTGGAGAATTTGGGGTGGTTTATTGTTGTTTTGGGTTTTTTTTTTTTTTCTTTTTTTGTCTGAGGACCATGAATGTTGCCAAAAGGAATGGGCACACTGAGGGACATACGGAAGGATCACTTTCCTTGCAAAGGTCTTGCCAGCAAGGGCTGGCTCAAAAGAGGTAGGTCATGACCAACTCTCCTCTCTCTCTCTGCCTCAATCTCTTCTCTCTTCTGCTTATTTATTTTGCTTCCCTTCATGTGTATAAGGAGCAGTATGATTTTCTCAGCAGATTGGGTTCGACTGATCTCCTGTCTTGGAAATGAAAAAACTCTTTGGTGGTGGGAAGGACAAATATACAGAACTACTTTACTTTTTCCAGCTTTCTTTTCAACTAAACTTCATTTCAATTCAATTAAGTTATAATCTGCAGGAATTAATGCCAAGACTCTCTAGGAATGACCAAGAGCAAAACCACCTATCCAGGTGCTCGGGGAAAGGGAGGACACAAAATATCGACTGGCCAGGATGCCTTCGTGGGGAAGCGTGAAGGGTGGCAAGCAAATAACAGAGACTACATGGGATCAAGGTACACAGAAAAGCTACTCCACTTCTGGATTATGTAGCAACCTTTGTCTGATTCTATGTTGGATGCATTTCATAAAACAGCCATACAGTTTACATACATCACACTGTATTCACTTGCATATGTTGCTCACAGCAGACTACTACACTTGTCCCCTTCCTACACATGGAGAGCAATTACAAGGCAGTCTGTACAGTAACTAGTACTTTTCTTCATGAATGCAAGGAGAGCCCGAAAACAGTTGAAACAGCTAGCATCCTAGTCAACATAATCATGGAGCATTGCTTTGTACACAGCTTGATAAGTTTCATTTTGCATTCAGTCAGCTATGCTATTCACATACTACAAATAATCTATTCAAAGCCTCATACTGTCCTCAGTTGCATACAATATATTGCTTTCTTCTCTAAATATTGCTCCATTTAACGGAAACTATTCTGATCAAAAGTGTAAAACCTTTATAAGCTTTTTCTGTGACTATCATTAAATGCTGCCTGAGTTGCAGCTGCATTTTACAGATCTGCATGTTATTGCTTTCCCAGGTGCTTAGTCCAGAGGACATCATACTTGAGCACCTTTGCTGTAGAATAGTTAGGAGCCTATAGGGTAACTAAAGTCCAAATTATCATTTGAACTGTATCCCAACAAATAATTTCTAGCTCTGTATGTTGTCTAATCTCTCTTCTCCTCTCTTTTGTCTTCCCAAACAGATCCTCTGAGACAACTCTCTCCCCCTGCCTTTTCTTTCTCATGAGCAGCTGATGAGCAAATTGTTTTTCCTCATAGTAGCTACTACAAGGAGATAAAGCTGCCAGCCACTGTAGAGCTGATTCTTGTGACCGGAGGGCACAATTTGCTCCCCTCACTTCCACATGGATTGTTTCCTAACAATTTCCCTCCTCTTACCCTAAGAAATGCACTGTAAGTGTCTATGAATGTAATTCAGACAGTTTTGAGGTGGAGTTCAACTGACTTCTGGAACACATTGTGTTATGAGTAAATTTCCACAGCATGCAACACTTTCCCTAGTTTGCTTCAGATCCTTTGCCAAGATTAACAGCATTTCTTTCATCTTGCTTTCTTTACATTTATATCTATATTCCATGTTTAACATAATGCTTCTATGTTTCTGGAGAAAGCATTACAGATATTTAATGTTAAAATACATTATTTGTTGCTTTCTAAATACTCTGCTTCATCCATTATTGCACTTCTGTTCACATGCAGACACTTCTGCATGTCTGTTTCTTTATAATTCACTCAGTCTCCCTTCTGAAGTATCCATGCATTAATGAAGTCTGCTAAACTTTCCACAAGGTGGGAATTACCAGGATGTGACAATATAAATTTAATATAAATTTATATCCGCAAAATAAAACTATCAGGATAACAGAAACAATTCACAGCAAGGATTACAACCTCAATTTAATTCTCCACAGTATTAACTATAAAAAGCTATTATTATATCATTAAAATATTGTTTCCTTCATCTCTATTACATCCCATTAAGATTTTCCATAGATGGTTTTGGTCTATTATTTCTACAATTGAATGAATACTTTTTTAAAAAAAATTATTATTACGTGCAATCACTCAGGTCACTACATTTTTGGTGCATCCTCAAAGGATAACAAGAAATTTGGTTCTTATATTGTTTCATAAGACTTTCGTGCATCTCAGAGCCTCATAAATGTGATAATGCTCCCTGGTGTTCATATGTGGCATACTGACCTGGTCATCGTAGCGGTACGTGAGGAATTGTTCCCCTGTTGTATCCTCAAGAAAACTCCCCTGCGGAGAAAGTGCAAACTCAGGCAAGAAGTAGGCACCTTGGGACTGCTCTGCTCTCGTCTGTAAAAGATAGAGGAAGATCAAATTGTAGCTGCTACAAACACAAGTCAAAAATTTTGAAGACTCCATGCATATATTAATGAAGATTATATGTGCATTTATGAACAAATATGTGCTGTATTTTTAGGCAGAACATTTGGATACTTTTTTCCTCCAATATCTGTCTTGAGGATATATCAGATGCTCACAAAGGTTCAAAAAGTGATATGCATCAGTAGCAGAATAATCTATTAAACCACGTTATTCCTTGGCCTATCAACTACTTCCTCAGAAAGATAATCTGAGATACAAAGTGAAAAAGCAGCATTAATCATATGCTTGCTTTGTCCTCATGTAATTCATTAGCTACTGGTTATTGCTCACTGCAAATCATGAGCTGTGACTCAATGCAGCTGGTTTGCAGAGAGACAAAAATTCACAGAATCAAAGAATAATTCCGGCTGGAAGATACTGCTGTAGGCAGGAAGAAGCCACTGAAGGAAGGAACTCAGGAGAGCAGGGAGCTCTGAACAGCAGGCAGCAGCCCCTGCTAGTTGAGCCATTTGCAGTTGAACAGAGTTGAGAGCCAGGAGAGGAAGAACGGCCCATTTGGAGCTACAGAGGATCCAAGTCTGTCTGAGCTGGACTCAGCAGCTCCAACAGGGCTGTCAGACACCTGGGCTCTTGTGACACAAACTGATTCTGCTCCACTGATCCCTGCGTGTGCAGTGCATGTGCAGCACCAGGAACATACTGGATGTGCAGCCTGTTGAACACAGTCATTGCACTGGCTAAAGCACCCCAGGCACTCACTAACCATGCTGCATAGACACTTAGCCCATCACAAGAGCAGTAAGGAAGGTCTACCCTAGGAAATTAACTTGGTGCAAAGAGACTTGGAGGCAGAGGGCAGGAAAGAGAGCAGTAAATGCAGTTCTACTTCAGGAAGAAACACAAATCCTCCCGGAATTTGTCTTTAACTGTCATGTCCAGACTTTTGGAAAGGGGAGAGCTTCTGTTGCCCACAGAGTTCATCGGGTAGAAATGCTGCTCGAGCTGCTTAGATTACAGCTAATGCTTGTGTCTAGATGTGCTACCATTACATCTGGCTGTGGATGCAGCCAAAGGGTGCAGAAAAAAAAACAGCTCATCAGAACCCCTGCTCTGGCAGGGCTCAAAAATTAAAACCCAACCCGCCAAGCTAAACACTTGCACCTACTTATGACACTGCAGATACCCAGTCCTAAATGCTCTTCACACAAGCCAGCACTGGATACATATTTAGCTCTAAAGAAACCAGGGAATAGGTTTGGCACTTATGAATGCAGAATATTGTGTTCAGCCATGGCAGGGAGAGAGACAGAGGGGAAAAGCGCAAGAAGATCAAAACCAACATCCAAGATATAGAAAGTTTTAGAGAAGAAAACAAGGCTTGAACTATACAAGCTGCTGCTGAACATTTCCTAGCGAGTCAACTAATAAATAGTGCTTAGCTGAACTGTATTTTAGACCCTCATGTAGTAATTTTACAGGAAAGCTAAGTTGCCATCGCCTGGACTGGCAGCTGGAACGGTCCCAAGGGCAGGTGTCCCCTCTGTGGTGGCTAAGCAGAGATTGAGCTCCATGCACATAATCCAGGAGTTCGGCAGCAGGAGGGATGCGGCAGGGCCTTGTGCAGGGGCTGCCCCTCGGGAGGTGCGAGCCCCGCACGCAGCCCTGGTTGTAGAGGAATGGAATATTGAGGAGGAACGAGGAATGGCAGCTATGGAATAGCTGCACTCGCTGCCTCACTCCCCTGCTACCCCCACAGCAGGGACGAACGCTCAATTAACATACAAATTTTACCTCAAGCAATCTTCATCTGAGCTAGACATTTCTTGAAAAGGACTTGTCCAGAGCAGGGTAAAAGGTCACAATTTAGCACACAAGGCTGAGTAAGATTTTCAAGAGAGCTTTTTCCATCAGACCTGAGTAAGCGTAACTCACATTCACATCACGTCATCAAGACATTTCCCCTAAACCCCATTATTCCTGTGGTCTCACTTGTGCACCGAAGCCTAACCCTTATTTACGCAGAACTAAATCACGACACGTGAAGTATAAATCCACATTTGATAACAAGTCTCCCCGCCGAGCGGCCAAGCGAGGGCCGGGGCTGCCGCCGCGCGGCCCCCGACACGTCAGCTCCCGCTCAGACACGAACTTGGCCGACACCACCTGGCACCTTCCCCACTGGTTTCAATGGGCTATCGATAGATCCAAGGGCAGGGAATACGGGAATGATGTAATCCTATGATTTCAGCACAGGACTAACAGCGGCGAGATACATGCACTCCATCTCCAGTGGCCTGGCCTGAGCACTTAACGTTTCTACCTCAGTTTCCCCAGATGTAAAACCCAATTACAACATCGCTGCAGCAATATTAATCATGTATTGTAAAGTTCAGTTTATATTTGTAAAATACTTTGGAGAAAAGAATAGTGCTAAGTGCTGGCAATTTATAATGATAGTTTGGAAAGAGCTGCTGAACTCAAGAACAGAAGAGTATCCAAATTATTCCACCGCACTTCGAAAACTGTATATATCACACTGCTGCTTAAGGCCCCATAAACAAACTTGCCAGAAGGATACGCAGTGATCAACTTGCTTGTGTTTCTCATCTTCATAAGGTAAATATTTAAAATAGAAAGTTTTTGGACATTCATCAGTATTACACTTGGAATACATAAGATGCCAGCATTTGAAGTTGAAATAACAATTTAATAAACACAACAAGGAAAACTAGGGGTTTCTTTGTATACTTGCACACATTCAATGTTAGTATCTAACGCTCGTGAGCAGCTGGCCACTGGAGAAAACTTGCTAGACCTCAAGCAGGAAAAATGTGGCTTCCACGCTGAGAAAATCTCAATTTTCAGTGTTCAGGACAAATGTTTTATAGAGTAACAAAGAGGATTACAATAAAAATTCACCCGCTCACTGCCAGTGGGCACTGCTGCCTACTCAGATAATGACAGTAAAAGAGAAATGCAGCAAAGCATTTCCTGGAAAAAAACTAAGAATGCATCACGAGCTGTCACAGCAAGTCACACCAAGCAGCTAGAGCTGATGAAAAACAAATAAAAATCCAATTCTCAAAGAGCTGAGCTTTTGTAATAATTGAAAAGGCAGAAAATAAGAGCTCTTTTTCCCCCTCCCACCTAATTATCACAAGTGAGAGATGACTGAGACCTCACCAGGCAGCGTTTGCACCACCAAGCAGCAGAGCCCCATGGCACTGAGCCCGCAGACCAAACCCTTTGCTGCCACAACACGGGTTTTGAGGAGAGGGGCTTGTTTTCAGCATAGCCCACCTATGGGCAGCTCAAGCACACGGGGCAATGTTGGGGCACAACTTCTGGTTTAGTTTCACCCAGGAGGAATCCTTTTAGTGCACCCTAAAATTACCACCTAATCACTTTTTGCCTTCATGCTAGAATTTGTATTTATTATTGCCATCCAATTAACTCATAATCATCACATGAAAGCAATCCCTAAAAGGTAGAGTTTCCCTATGACTAATACATGGCGAGTATTCATCAGTCATTCTTTCCAAAGTAAAGATTAAGAAATTCATCCAAGGCTTTAAATTATTACAATTTGAAATAAATTTCTCAAAATGTAGTTTAGTCTACAGCTCTTGGGGATCATTTGATACCCAAGGCTATTACAAAGTTAACTGAATACCATAATAACATGCCACTATTCTATGTAACCAAAGCCAACAGGACAGTGGAAAGTAACAGTCCCATATCTATATACAAACAAACAGCAGTAGCTTTAGAAGTTGAGGGTTGTGGTAAGTCTGAGTTACAAAGGTCAGGAAGATGAGAATAGATAGATGTGATGTCTCTGAAATGACCTGAAAATAATTAGGAATAAAATAAAGTTCTTGCATACAGAATAGAAAAGGAATAGCTCTAAAGTAAGACTGGGGGTGCCAAAAAGACATCAAGAGAAAGTGAGCTATGTACTTGCACGCATTTTTTCCTTAATGTGAATCAGCATTATCTGGACTTTAATCAGTCATTCCCTAAGTCTGCATGCTTGCTAAAAATAGACAGCATAAGCAAAACAAGACTAACTGTTCCATGTAACAGTGCAAAATAGCAAACAAATAAGACAAAATGACCTATTTTAAATGCCACAGGCTCACAAGCTCCTCTAACATTTGATTTGTGCCCTACAGAAGGGATATACCGACCAAATAGCAGTTCAGTTTAATGCATTTTCAAAGACTAGCACAGAATAAAATAAAAAAAATGGAGTGCATCACTGCAGGCTCATCAAAGCATGTGAAATAGGGAGTTACCAGATAAAGTTACATTAGCAGTTCTGAACTTCAAATATTGCCAGAGCAATGTTGACGAATAAATATCTAATAAGACTCAGATTAGCTTTTGTCATGGCCAAGATTTACAAAAACAACTTGCTAACTCTAGATGCTCGAATCACTTCAAGACCCTGCAAGTGAACTGACTTTCCACAGAAGCTGCCAACAGCTCAGCATTTCTGGAAACCAAGCCAATTATTAAAAATATGAATTAATATTAGACCTAGAGGCCAACATTTCAAACTAAAATTAAAATATAAACATCTCTCTTTTTCCTAAAAAGAAAAAGCACTCAAAGGACACTTGCTAAGCAGCTGAATTGATGAAAGCCAAACAATTCTTAATAAAAGAACTCCCAAAAGTCAGAAAATTTCTGCCAGGTTTTCAACAGGGATGTCAGAAGGGACACGACTGCAGCCTTCAAGGCTGAACCACAAGCTGCTCCGGAGGCAGCACCGCAGGGTGCGACTCCACGGTGGGGATGTTCTCACCTTGGTGCTTGCCCAGTGCTAGGTCTGAAGTTGGCCTTCTGATTTAAGCCCAAATCTGATTTTTTTATTTTTAATTCATTATACTTCATTATAGACCTGTTCCTGCCATAAAGCAGCAAGAAGGGCTTTGGAAAACATGCCTGTAGCTTAAAGGGCCACAGGAAGGTTAAGCAGGAGATTGTGGTTTGTATGAAATACCTCTGCACTTAAAAGATGCAAAGCAGCAGCAGTCAGCAACTCAACCTGAGAGATAAACTTCAGGCCCATCTATAGGAGAGGTGGCATCTACTACTTAGAACTGATCCTAAGCTATCCCTCCAGCCATACCCACAACTACAGGAGAGCAACTGTCTAGGAAAGAGCCACGAAGTCCCATGGCCTTGGCTGCGCCCAAGCGTGTCTGCAAGCACAGAGATAGAACTCAGCCTAAAGCCCTTTTTCCATGAGATAGGTTTGCACAACCTAAAGCCAAAACTGAACCTAAGAAGGATAATGGAGATAATTTTGTTTTTAAATTAGGGGGCTATTTTTCAGTCTTCTTAGAAGGTTATTTCTACAAAAATGTCTGTTGATTAAATGTAAATACATTTTCTTTGGCATAACTTAGGCTGCAGACTGAGATCAACACATTTTGACCATTATTTTTTCTGTGCCCTCTAAAATTTATACTAGTGATTAAGCTTTTGGATATTTATCAACTACTACTTATGTTTTCTCTCACTATGGTTTGGCTAAGAGATTAAACTTTTCACTGAAAGGCTGCAGCAGCATTTAGCCAAAACCCAGCTTGAATATCAACTCTGCTTCATATTTCCATAAGAAATATGAACCCTAGAATTTTCCTTCCTTCAGTGAAGCTGCTCCCAAGCTCCGCCAGGCAGACTCTGCCTTCATCCTCAAGGCCAGGCCTCACGAGCCTCGTAGTCGATTTTCTAAGATCTGCATGAGTGCTCTGACAGGGCTCCCCATGATCCCAGGGGCAGATCCCCCCTTTTTGCAGGGCCAGGGACCTCCAAGCTGCACCTACAGCACAACATCCTTTGCAATATTTCTTGCTCGCTAGCAAGGACACCAGTTATTGGGTGCTCTTTAGCTTTGCATAAAGAAGAACCAAGGTGAGAAGTACTGCACTCTTTAGAGTTGATCCTGATCACTCCTGCAAGTTGGCAGCTCCGCATCAGAGCCTGCTTTCCAAGCAGACAGTGCCCAATCATTTCCAAAGCCTTCAGCTTAGCCTTGAGGGAACAGGCACAACAAAATTTGTAGCTGATGTAAAAGCAATTTTATAAGATATGGATAAAATACACTGGAAAAAACTCGTATTACTATTACCATTGAGAGCAGTTTCACATGAGGAGTCCAACAAACCTAGAGAAGAGGCCGGCTAAGATGTGGATTTACCAGGAGGTGAGAAAACTAGATAATAATAAATAAAATGACCAAGGTTAATAGAAGTATCTTGAGGCAACGCACCTTTACTCTTGAAATGCTGGAAGGGAAGAAATATCTTTTCAAAAACATCTAGAAGTGAGGCAGAAAATGCTATTTCATTAAAATCATTTCTTAAGATGACTTGCAAGCAAGACAAACATGGGTAACTGAAGTCTTTTAAAAGGACTTTTATCCCTTCTTTCACCATATGTTGGACTCTATTCCAGCTACAGCTCACCTTTTATTATTTATTTAGTAATCCAATAATTGGCAAAATTCTTGTCATGAATCATGTGCTTTCAGCATTAAAGGAGCCTGTTCTCCTGGAACTCTGCATTTATCTCATATTCACTGAAGGCTTCTAAAGATCTTTATGGTTTCCATGTGAAAACTATGCAACATGAAATACTTTGTCAACATGCTTGGCAGAAAAGAAACAAACAACATATCATAATTTTTAAAGTTTTCTTAACATGCCCTTTATCATGAACATCATGTGATGAAGTATTTTTTTTTCTTGCTAAATTGATAAATTGCTAATGATTGGTGCAAACAAATTGCAAATGAATTTCTGCAAACGAATTTGCTCATGTCCACATCTGCCAGGACACAAGGCTGCAGCCTGCCCATGACCCACTGAAGGAGACTAGAAACACAACCCAGAAGGGACAGCAGATTTATTTACAAAAGCCAAGAAAGAAACATCACTTAGGTTACAGAGCCTCACTGTCAGCAGCAGCAGAATAAAGCCCCGCAAGCTAATAAGGACATTGAAGACATTCACATTGTTTAAGAAATGAAAGAAAGAGTAAAATAAAATAAGCAAGAGGATGTGATGCAACTGCTTGAAGCACCAGGAGCCTCTTCCAGGGCAGGGCAGATAGGCACAAGCGAAACCCCAATAACTGGGGCAGGCCACACATTGGTTCTGCGGCACCATCCCGCAAGCAGCTGCCTCTGGCAGCGTTATTCCAGCACGGAAGCTGCTGCAAGTGGGAGGCAATTCCTGGGTTTGTACCTCAGCAGAAGAGGACCTCGCAGCTTGTAGAGTACTGCAAAATTTGTGGGCTATAATCAGATAAATGGGCTCGTGAGGAGAGAAGCTACTCAGAACTTCACTCAATACTCGGTTCTTACAGAGTATATTACACCAGCTTTGGAAACGACTCTTAATTCTTATATACTACAGTATTATAATACCATTCATGGAGAGGTCTCCAATAACTCCTAGATGTCAACATCTTCATTTTAAGGGGGCTTCTCTCAGGGGAGTCTGGCGAAGAACGACACGGCACCCCTTACTCAGATTTTCCTCATTCTTTTTAATTTAAATTATAACCTTAATGTTATTAATGTTATGTTAGTGTGATTATTTGTATTTAATTTCCTTTCATTTTTTTCTTTAAAAGTGATATAATTTGAACTGACACGCTAACACGCTTTTCATATACTTCAGTTGAAACTGTGCCTAAGGGCAGTGAAATTCTCATCCATAAGCTGCATAAGGAAAAAACCTCTGACGCTCTGAAGCCAAACACCTGCTAGAACTGGTGGCAGATCCAGATTTTTAAGAGAATTCCTGCTATATAATGAAAGCACAAAGGAGGAGGGAAAAAGTGCAGGGCATGGAATGCTTCTGATTTAGGTGGCAGGCAAAAATCAGCAAATATTGTGGCTAAAAAATGCCTCTCCTAGCACTGCCAGTTTTTGATTGCCCTGTGCATGCAGTGTTGTCATCAGCAACTGCACGGTGGGTGTATCGTGAACTGAACAGGTAGATGAAATGTAGGAGGTTGTTCTGCTGCAGGGAACAACTGGAAGGTTCTGGTCTTAAACACAGGCAAATCCTCAGTCACTGAGAACTGGAATACTTTTGCAAGAAAATATACATTTAGCACAACTTTCCCCTAGGCTGAAAAATCAAATAGCCCAAAAATCAGTCACGAGGGGGAAAAAGACATGCAACTAAGCAGTGCTGATGGACTTGGAAGATAAGTTTCTAACAACCAATTTCTACAATCAAAAAGAAAACCTCTCAAAGGGATGACCCAAGTTTTTTGCATATACCATATAAACAGGTACCATCCACGCTGCAATCAAGAAAGTCACACGGAACAAAGGACAAGGTGAAAAGACTCCCTTCAGGGGAAAGGGAGGGCAGTTTACTTGTATAAATAACCTTCTGGAAAAGAACGTGCTTGTGGCATACACACAAAGGTCACTTTGCTGCACTAAAATGGCTAAATCTGAAATAACACAAGGCCCAAGCGCAGCCTTTGCTGATCAGCACTGTTTCCTGACCTACTTCAGAGACTTCCACCGAGAATAAACCCACAGATAAGGCTGGGAAAGGGCCTGTGCATGAGTGGATCAGCAGAGAGGACCCGTCCAGGAGGCCTCCGAATGGCGACACGAGTCCTCACCTGGTGCCAGGGGCTCCAGGGGCTCCGCTGCCCCTTCCCGCGCACAGGAGGCTTCCAGAGCAGGTTCCAGCTCTTGTCAAGGAGGGAGTGTTCTCAGACAGATATTCAGTCACAGCTGAGAGGCTACCACGCAGTTGCAAAAAAAATATAAACACTTTCCATAGTTAATGACCTTCATTATTTAAATTTTGCATATTACTTTTGTTATGAAACTGCCTAGCTTCTGCTCCAAGCCTTTGGATGGGCTTTTTGCTGCTGTCTCGTACCATCCTTGATTACCAGAAATAGTTTTCTCCCTTTTCCTCAAAAAGGATGGGGGAGGATGTGCATATAGCACCTGAAAATGGCCACAGGCTTAAAAAAAAAAACACCCACCCGGTACTGCCCAGACCTCCAGATGAAGGAAAGGGCTTAGGCCAAAGGGCCCTGGCACTGACAGTCTCTGCTACCAACTTGTCAACTGGATCTCCAAAGAGGGGTCCCAAAATCCAGGTGCAAAACCCAACTAACCCAAATAAAATAGTGTGAATAATCAAGTGTTTTCCTCCTTATTACCTCTAGCAGATGAGTGCTTTCTCACCTGAAAGAAATTAGACTACAGAGAAAGCCTCAACCAGATGTGCACTTATTTTAATTTTCTGATTTGCAGCATGAATGTGTTTAACACATGGGAAGGAAAACCCGAGTTTTCCACTATTAATTTTCCACCACTTTTCGCTGATAATTTCAGTGATATTAACCCAGTTCTTTGTCCACCCTTCCTTCTCCATTGCACTAAGTCCCTTTGCAGGGTTTGCAGACTGAGTGCACTGCCTTGGCCAGCCACATTTTCACAATAAGGAAGCAGTTAAATGGTCATGGCTCTGCTGGAGGAATGTTAGTTTAAGGCTATTAATAAGGCACGTGAGGTGAATGCCTTCCAGCCACGCACCCTCCATATGTGCACACCTGTTTCAGCATGATTTTTAAAGAGAAATTCCCCCCAAAAAGCTGTTCACAGCACGCAACCTCTAAGCCCCAAACACATTTCTACAAACGCTCTAGAGCTTTTAAACTTTTGGAGCTTGACTGATGTTGAGAGCCCCAAGAAGCAGATGAAGCGTGTGCCGCTCTGGAGAGCCGCTTTCCTCCCCCTAGGCCCTGGTTCTCTTGGGACTTTCTGCTTGCTCTTGCTGCTGCTCTTGCCTTTCAGGACTATTGCCATGGATTTCCACTATCTTTATCATCTGGCACCTGATCTGCTACTGCTAAAACGTGGTCACGGACACGGGTCTTCCTCTCAGATGCTGCTATCCACTCACTCAGGCAGGCGCCCATCCTGCTCCCTACTTAACTTCCCAGCCTCACATTTGAAGCAGGCTCAGCTCCTCACTCCCTCATGCTAGTGGTGCCAGCTTCAATATCCCAAACTCATTCTGCTTCTCATGTCCTCTTAAAATCCCTTCTGGTTCTCCAAGGTAGCCTTCCTTCATCTCTTGCCAGTGAGGGCATCTCAAGCAGGCCAAGGTTTTTGCTGTGTGTTGTTTTCAAGTCAGACACACTGCCCCCTGTTACCAAAATAAAGATTGACTGGAAAAAGTCCAGGATTGAACAAATAGCAAATTGCATAAAGCAGAAGCCCCTGAAAAGATGAAACCTCCAAGTGTGAAAAGACTAAACATGAAAGAGGACCTATCTTTAGTCTGAAGACTGCCCTGTCCTCACAACTGCTCAAGATTCCTCTGCTAGAATTAACTGGCAGTATTTCACATGTACACTTACTAACAAGGCAGTGCTACTTAGATCTAACACTATAGCTGTTTGAAGAAGAAAAAAAGAACAATTAAAAGCCCACTTGACAGGCATTGCTGTCATCCATTCATGGGCGATGGGTGAGACTAATGGTCATTAGTTTAATGACTGTGTGATGTGTACAGCAATAGTGGAGCCCTGATACAGTGGAGGGGAAAGGGCTCTAACTGAGGTGAGAAAAGATAAACACAGGATCTGCTGCTGGAAAGAAGGAAATAAATCCTTGGAATGATCTGGAATTGCTGAAATGTTAGAAGACACAGCTGAGCAAGTCGGACATAAAATGAAAATAGAACCTCCTAATTCAAAACAGGATGACTGCTCTAATGGGGATAATTTCAACACTACCACCTTATCTCCCATTTTCCATGATCAGCATGGTAATTTCATTAAGTTTTAAAATGATCCAGATGATTACAGAAAGATGCAACAGAAAAAGGACAAAGCCTGGAGAACAGAGCAGACCACGGGTAAATCAAAGACAAGTCTTGTCTAGTGTTTTAGAATCAGAGAGAAATACAAAGGCCTCTTAAATGGCTAGCTGCAGTAAAATACGGCAGAAAAAAAACATTATTTCCAGTTATGTTCTGGATTGCACATGTTAATGCTCTGCATTTTGCTATTTCTCAGTATTTCGGGTGGCAAGGACCTTCACTATAACTTGCCAAAGTGCAATTCTTCACCTTTTAAATGCCTATACATGCAAGTAGCAACTACATTTAAAACAGGTATCACGAAAGGGCAGCCCAACAACATCCCTTGTCCCCCATGCCGTGTTCTCATTCCAACAACCGTGTGGGCGTGCGCGAGCAGATGTGTCTGCAACGCAGAGCTCCCTGGACACAGCCATGGATTCGTCTTCAGGCCCGCATTGTTTTCCAATAATATCTTCCTACAGGAAGCTTAATTGAATAATTCTATTCCTTCAAAAGACTGCAGAGCAGCTTATGCTGGCCTGACAGAGGACTAGTAGAATAAGCTGTCTTCTCTCCATCTCTTTTCTAGCAGCCTGAAAAGTTATCACCCTCTACAGTTAGATTTTCAGTCTGCACCCAAAGTTACTGGCATTTCACTGGGCTTACTGGCTACACATTTGAATACTAAGTTGCCTTGCAGCCAAACTCCTCAAAAACTCTCTTAAAGGTGCTGGAGGGACTGAATTTTGTTAATGCTGTTGGCATAAGTCATTAGTGCATTTTTCTTAGAGCTATTTCTCATGAAGCAACCATCTTTCGGAGGGCTCTTCTTTGTTTCAGCCTCTGCTGCTTCAGCCAAGTTGAAAGCACCTCTGTGTTCTCAGGAGGCAAAGCTCATGTGTAAACAGCTTTTCAAAGCCAGTGCTATGCAGTCAGTTCTAACAGGGTTCACAATCTTGACTTCCCTCCTGACCTTGGCTTTTGAGAGGCCCTCGTGCCTCCTGCGGGACACGGACACTCTGCCCACAACTTCTCAAAACCAGTAAGGGCAAAGGCTGTGTGCAGACCCCAAATACACATTTGGTTTCTACCCATTTGTGCAAAACCACCTGCTTTTATATATCTAACAGTTTCTCTCTTACTACTGGCATTTTTGCATAAGGTTAAACTGAAATCTTGACAGCACAGTTTAAGTTTTGAAGATTTAGAAAGCGGTACTATTCCTGTGGAATATTTTTGACCTATTCCTGAGCACTTTTGAATGGATCTGTGGCAATAACCTCCTCTGAATTTTCTTATCCGCAGTCAGCTCTTAGTTTGCCAGTACAAGCTAACGTGAGCTAGGAAGCCAACGCTAACAGCTCAGTATCTAAAGCTTTAGCTTGGTTCCAGGTTCTCATATGTTTGTCTTTAGCATTCTAAGACTTTTCAAAATACAGCCAGCCTCCAAGAACAATGGACTGTGCAAAGGCTGGAGAAATAAATTCATCCACCCTTTTATTTAATTATACAGGATTGCTTGTGCCCTATATATCCAGTATACCACACTCGAGAGGTCTGTGACCCCAGAAACTATTAAACCTAGGATCTCCACAAGGCAACGTCCTGATCCTGCAGAGTGCTGCAAAACATCAGGCTGCTAATGACCCGGTGGACCACTTCTTACTCTACCTAGTTATATCTCTCGACTTTCTCCATTGCTTTACAAATTGCAAGCAGTAAGAGAGTCTGACTGTCACAGCTAAGCTCACTGTGGTGCAACCCTAGATTTCTAAATCCTGGCTTCCCCCTGCTCTGCACAATCTTACCTGTTGTTACAGCAAGCCTAAATAGAGTGCATTTCAAGCAATAAGACCCAACACTGAAGCGTAACCTGTATCTCTCTGCAAGCCTGGCTATATTTGGAATTATCAGTCCAAAACATCTCCACTTCAGAGCCCAGCTCGTTTTGCCAAGGGAGATATTCCTTCATCCTGAATACTAGGTAAAAATGCCAGCCCGAGCGCCTGACTCCAGCTGTAATTATTCTGTTCCAGCCTCCATTCCAGCTTTTTATAGTGCTTGGTAAAAATGTTGAGGGGATTCCTACACATCCACCTAGGGCCTGAAATTTGTTGCCCTCTTGGAGAAAACTGCCCAAATTTGGCTAAACGAGCTCACTAGTGCTCCTTTCCTTTCTTAGGATTAAGATGATACACGCAGCTATTTCCCTAATATTTTTAATGTTACTCCAGCTTTAATAACAGAGGAAGTGGTCAACTGCAAAGTATTCTGTAAAACAATAAAGCCAAAAAGAAGTTTAAAAGCCAAGATGACTTAAATAAAATCCTCAAAGAAGCAGCTACAAACTTTAAAGGAAGCACGGGGCAACAATAAAATCTCTGCAATCCTGCAGTAAGTCAACAGGCCTAAGACAGGAAGATTTAATATGGTCACCAAATCTCAAAATATGCCAGAGCTATTAATTCCCACCATTTACAAATACAGAATGGTTCCAAACTGTTCCAAAGCCAGAAGAACCCAAACCAATCCCTAGCATTTTGCAGATTAATCAAACACCTCATGAAGACTGAGAAAAAAGACAGGGCCTCTCTCTCTCTGCTTCTTTGCAAGAATAAAAATTATATTTAAAAAATTTCAGCAATATTACAGGAAACTTTGCACTCAAACTGTCAAGTCTGCAGTGAATGAGGACAAATAGAAAAACAGTGTACCCCACTTAAAAAAATATTCACCTACTACCTCTGCTAATATTTTTCTCCTTTCATATATATGAAAAACAGCTAATCTTGCACTGGTTTTGGATTAATAGTCAATGAACAAAGGAAGTTATATACATCACGTTTTAAATAAAACCAAAATACAGAAACCAAATTCAACTTCAGTTGAGAAATGATTTAAAGAAATTAAAGTTAATAGAATAAACCCTTCTCTGTAAATCTCTTCTGATAATTTCCTTTAGTTAAAGATAACAACATATTGGATTTAAGTCCATATATAACATATCAAATGCTCTTTACTTCTTTTAATTTTTTTACAGAAGATCTATTCATAGCAGTTTGTATTTGCAACATATGCAGCAAATTATACTATTAAACACTTAATCCTATTAAAGTTTAAATTTCACCCCTAACAATAAAGCTTGCACAAAGCTTGCTGTGCTTGAAACCAGACTCTAGAAATAACCTATGAAAAGTCATAGGTAGCTAAAACGGCAATAGTAATTGGACGTTTGGGATGTAAAATTAGTGGTTTACATTTAAATGTTCTGATGAAACATTAACAGTAATAGCACAAAAACAGTTTTCTCAATTGATTTGGAGGGGAGTGTTTAACTGCATTATTTTCTCATTTTTAATTCAAAATAGTTATAATAACCTCGGAAGAACAGAGGGGTGGCAGTGCCATGAGGCCAGTGACCCCATTCCCTGCATGGCAGCAGTGACGGGAGGGACCCCACGGGGCAGGAGGGCGAGTCCAGCCCCAGCCCAAGGGAGGGCAGGGACAGAGCTGCAGCCAGGACCCCCCTGCAGCTCCCATGGGGGCACCTGCTGCATCCGCCCCTTCTGGTGGCCTCTGGTGAAGGAGGCCCAAACAGCCCTTCACACCCCTCTTCTGCCCTGGACACAGCACCAGAGGTCACCACAGAGCAGCCCCGGGCAATAGGCAGCTGTTCCAGCTTTTCTCCTGCAGAACACAAGCAGATACACACCTCAGCAGGCACCAGATACAGTTCACTTCCCAATATTCAGATTTAAAAATGAAGGAATGAGTCTTTTCCTAAGAATAAGAGTCATCTAACTCCCTTCAGACCCATGAAGTGAAAATACCACAATGATTTGGGTCCTTCATCACAAGGAGTAGGCTATGGGAGTAGGGCCTATCTTTGCTTGCTCCTCATCACTAGCAGGAATCAAGTTTATAAAAATTAGCAGATGCTTTAGTAGCACAGAGTCATTTTAGAAATGGGTTCAGAGTGGTCAGATTTGGAGAAGAGCTGGGAGGAAGAACAAGCAGGTGCGAGGATGTTCTACCAGGAAACTCCTCACTCAGGAGACTTGGATGGAGTTGATGACATGGGAAACTCGGGTTGCCAACTTTCTGCAGAGCAACCCAGAGACACTGGGAAAGCGAGTTGCCGTTGGATTATGAAGGCTGAAGAAAGGCCAGCCCCTTGCAGCCCATTACCGACAGCAACCTAATTGGTTTTGCCAACATTATCTGAAGGAGTCCTCTCCAGATGAAGGGCTAATCCTATGTTTCCTCTGCTGCTAGTTTGCTTTCTTGAACTCCGCTCTTCTTTCATGAGTCCTTCCGGGCCTAAGGAGACGTATCTGAGAACATTTCTCACAAAAGGTTAGCTTTGTGGAGCCAGCTATGCTATCCCCACATTTAATACAGCTTTTCTTCCATGGAGTTCCTCGGATTTAATACCTTGCCTCAGAGCAAGGTGCTGTCGAGCAGGGTTAACAAAGCTCAGTGCTAGCTTGGACTACTTGGATCCCGACATGCAGGGTGCTAGTCAATGTCTGCATAATTCATTCATAGTTTTTGCCAGAGGAATCTCTTACTTCACAAGTTAAATTTTATTCATAGCTGAAGTGCACATTCAAAATAAGACTGGGCTATTATGGAGGCAAAGCCTTATAAAAATTGAAAACTCCCTTTGAAACACATGCTTTCCAGTAAAAGCAGCTAGCAAAATGCAAAACACGGTCAACATTCCAACACCATGATGTCAATTTTCATATGCACGGACAAAACACTACATGCAGAAAGCAACTCTCCATCAGATCTTCCTTATTTATGATGTGCTTGTGTTTTCTTCTTTATTTTCATTAGCAGGACTGCACCATGCAATGGAGAGTACAACCCTTAAAAGGTTCAAAGCAGTCTTCTGAATACAGTATATCTGGCAAAAGGCCACATCAATTTTTAAAAAGTGAATTTCCATGTTCTGCTGTAGTCCTTTTGAAAAATAGCGTACATGCTCCAAGGACTAGTTTTGATGTTTCCCTCTGCAGTAGTTCAGAAAAATTCCTGCCAACAGGGATGGTCTGGAACACCTGATAAAATGCTCTTCCATGACACACAATAAAAACTGACATGTAAAAAAAATGGAAATTGCTTCAAATTTTGCAAGCTTTATAACCAGCAGGCAAATTATCTTTCTGAATATCTCTATCTTTTTCCAGGGGGATAAACACAGCCAATTTCTAAGAAAACTAACAGCTGCAGACACAGCTTTAAATGCCATCTGTCCTTAGCAGCTACATCGAGAAGAGACCAAGTGATTCACACCAGGAAATACAATAACCAACCAGTGAGCACTAATGAGCTGCAGCTTTGGTTTGCTTCCTATGGGCAGGTCTTCCTCAGGAGAAACTCCCCCATGTCTGGGACAAGGCAGCCTGGCTCAAGGGCAGGACATGGCCCTGTCCACCTAGAAAGCCTCAGTTCTGCAAACTGAGGTCTCTGTGGTGGCCTAATGAAGTCTGCAGGGCTCCCCAGCCCGGATCCAATTCCAGGAGTCAAGTTTGAGCTTCTATCCTGAGCCCTCACACTGAATCAACATGGACTTCCATCTGAAAAGGAAGGCTGAGGCACTCCTGTATTAGCGAGGACAAGGTCTTTTCTTTGGGATACTCATGGGGAACTGCTATTCCCATTTGAAATAATGAAGAAATAATGAAGAAAATTAAGAAAATTCATTTTTAAATAATGGCTTTTATGTGACATGTGACAAATGACATAGTGAGGTCTCAATTCAGCAAGAAAAATGAGCCATTACAAATAGATATATCACTGGTGTTTGCTCAGGGCATAATTCAAGCATGTTCTGAAGATCACAGCAAGACCCACAAGGGTTGCCAGGATGGCCTTCTACAGAAGGAAGTTTTCCTCATTAAAATTTTAGTGTGCCAAGTACATCTCTGTTGTCCTTGCAGAAACCAAGCAAGATTTAAAAAAATAAAATTCAATGCACAAATTAAAAACTTGCAGATAATTCTCACTTTCAAAATAAAACTGCTCTTTAAAGCTAGGTAAAGATTTAGAAGGTTGCAAGCTAAAAACAGGTGATGCTAACGGGATGTTTGCAAGGCCCATGAGACTTGCAACATTAAGTGAAATGTATTTGCCTACTGATCTAATTGCTTACTAATTTTCAAATCTATTCCCTCTGGATAAGTAATGGCATTTTAAGCCCAGCTCCTGGCATTAAAAACACATCTAGAGTTTCCTCTTAGCAGAAGATAAACAGCTGCATAGTAAAAAGCCATACATTAAGGTGCCATTCTGGAGCCTTTCGTTATAGTTTTTAATCAACCTGTTGTGCTCCACATTTAACTGAAAAAGGAAGGAAGGAGAAATGGGAAATGCATTTGGGTGCACAGTTTCACAATGAGGCTGAAGGCAAATTCTCACTCAAGCAGGCAAAGTGTCTGGAATACTTGCAGCTCATACAAGGGCTGATCACACGCTCCAAGTGGATTTTAAGCCAAGCCTTATTTAGTAAAATATCAGAAGTCACTACTCTATTTATCTTGCTCAACAGCAAGGAAATAGTGGTGGGCGTTGAAAAAATAAACTCCTCCAGCAACCATGCAGGATGACCCAAATTTACTGCATACCTTACAAAGGCTCTAAAGCTTTCAAGTCGGAAGATGGGCCAGAAGGATATAACAACACTTGTAAAGCTAAAAATGAATAACCAACTGTTGCAAATAGAAAAAAATAAAACAGGCAAACACCAAGGAGATCTGAATACCTTGGTAGGGTTTGAACGCGCTCTTCTCTGCCCAGAACACCAGACATCTGGAGCTTGGTGAATATATTTCTTCAACATTAGTTTTTAAATTGTGAGTCATGTCTGCCACTACCAGAGACACTAACTCGCAGTTCCACAGTCCTCAAGTGCTGCCCTAAGGAGCTAATGGCATCAGAAGGTCTGAGCTGATTCAGAGCAAGGATCTGTCCAGTCCACCAGTAACTGTACCTGGACACCCAGAGAAGAGCACGTGCAGAGGGAGTAGGTAGCAGCCTCTCCTGAAATACCTTCCTGGACCTGCAGCAGTTCTGATCCTCTCTGGTTTGCCTATTTAGTCACACTTAGGGCATCTTTCAGGTACTTGTCTGTCTCCCCTTGAATCCAGGTAAACTTGATAAATCAGATGAGCAATGAGACCTTGACAACAGCTACAGGAGGATCCTCGTGAGAGGAAACCAAAATGTATTTCAGCATCTTTCTTTTATGTAGCCACAGAGAGCACTGAGTTTGTTTAGCTCTCTGCTTTCTCATCACTGCTCTACCAGCAAGGGGCTGCAGGAGTAGGGAAAAGAAAGGAAAACTCTTCAAAAAGAACCAATTGCAAATGCCCTGGAGCCCCTGCTTGCAGCATCCTTCTGCACTGCTCTGTCAATATGTAACCTGGAGCATCCAGAAATATAAGCAAGGAAATGGCAACCAAGCAAGGGAGATGCCAGGTTGCTTCTTTGTTTTGTTTTGGGAGCTAACTCATTGCTCAATCAGCCAGCTGGGAATAAAGCCAGTTTCTGTGGCCTTCCGAGAGCTTCTGCAAGGTGCAGGCCAGGAAACACTTACTGTCAAAGAGAGCCTAAGAGAAAACAGTGCTGTGCTCCCAGTGCTTGCTGCTTGTGCAGGGACCTGTCACCTACCTGATCCGCTGCCTTTTGGTGTCAGAGAATTCAGCTAAAACTCTTCCTGATGTCCCTACTGACTAGACAGAGAGACTCTATAGATCATTCCATACATATTCACACTATACACTATACTCTTTTCTGTTTGCATGCACAAGAGACTGTATCTGATATGTCTAGATGAGTTCAGATTTTTGGCAAAGCACCTAATGACAGAAAAGCATTATATACATGCAGAAATACATGTGTCTGCATCTAAACAGATGCTCCATTTGCGCTGCAAAATAGCCTCATTAACCAGCTGGGACCTCCTACCATGGCACAACTGACAACTGTTAGCATACAACAATGTCCCAGTAATTACAATCATAAATGCATTTTTAATATTGCTTCACTATTCAGTTGTGCTGAGTTGCACTCGCTGCGTTTCTAGCGGATCCAGAAGCATGACAAACTGACAATTCTTGGAAACCGCATTTCTCCAAACAGACTAAGAATACTGTTTTCATTTTCTCTCCATAATGATGTTAAACCTAATAAATACAAAATTAGAAACAGAAACAACATTGTTCCTAAACAATTTATGTAATAGGCTGGAAGGGCTATATCAGGCCACGTTTTCAAAACTTGCCCTCCCTTTATCTACCCGTGATGCTTGTACCTGCACTTTTCAAGTATTATCAGTTATCTACATCCCAGTGCTAGAACTTACACATCAGAAACTTATTTTTCCAAGAGAGCTTTAAGAGTGAAAGTTTATGTTTAATCTAAATATGCAGACAGATGGTTAGCCAGATTTTTGGAAGTGCCTAAGGCAGCTAGCTGCTTCATTCCCACTGGATTAATGGAAATTTAGCCTGTAATTTGTTTTTAAAAAGCCAGTCTAGCACCATACCTAAGAGCACTTTTGTTTAACTTAATGGCTCAAATCTCACCGAAACTCAAAGGAACAAAGGCTCTGTGTGACACAGACCCTTCTGAAAAATGCTACTATAGCTGCACTAAATTTATCAACCCTGGGCAGGAGACACTGATCAAAAAGTGAGTTTGCAAAACTCTGTTACCAGAGCTTGGGTGAAGGCCATTTTGAAAACCCTTAAACTTAAGGGCACTCGACAGTCTATAGATTTTATGCAATATCAAGAAAAAAATATTTTTACGCAAAGAAGAGTTATCCAGATACATTCACCAAAACCTAAAGGCGTTATTTACCAGTGAAAATAAATGAGTGCAGAGTACAGCAAAACTGCAAGGCTACACATTAGCCCTTATGAGCACATTAAAAGGAAATTTATCTCATGTTGAGCTACAGGAAGAAATCTGGCTAGGGCCAAGTCTTGTCTCAATGAGTAGAGCCTGTCCTGTATCCCCTGAGCTGCTCGCTTCTCCTTTCCAACCTCTATCTGCATAACCAGGAAAAAAAGGCAACCAATACAAAAAGGCAACGCCACTCGCCCGTCTCTCCGGAGTTGCCGTGGCTGTATCCAGTGTCCCTCTGGAATGCACGGCCCACTAGCAAACTGCACTTCCAAAACAAACCCACTCTTTCACCACGCACAAACTCCCTCTGTTTTGCAGAGATCCTGCATCTGACAAATTACACTGGGATTGTCCAAGACAGACTGGGCTGGACTGTACATGGCTACAAGTCTTTAAGGTCTATACATGTTTGTATTATTCCTATTCCTTAGGAATAAACAGCACTTAAGTGCACAGTATCCAACTATGCAAATGTTGGACTTGCCTGTTAAGTCAGTGTGTTGAGATCTTTATTTACTTGATAATACCAATAACACAGAGGCCCAATTATAAACCTTTCATCACTTAATATTTATATTACCTCACTGCAAGCCATATGATATTTAACATTTTCTTAAACTCGGTCTCCTGGATTCAAGTGAACACACAGAACTCTGTTTTAATCTTAATAACAACTGCTTAGCTAATTATGCCAAATAAATGCTCAAATGTGAGGCACCTACAGTTTCAAAAAGTACAAATGAAAAAAACCACAATTTAAACTTTTTTCTTTTGAAGCCAAAATCATTATTTTAAATGCCCAAATCTTCATTTTCATACAGTTAGGGGGAAAAAAGCCTTAATATCAGTATAAATTTTCTGGCCAGAATGGAATTGGATGCACTACACACAAGGGACACCTCAGCACAGATTATCTCTATGTCCGAATTTGGTAAGGAACAGGAAGGCTCCAGCTGCACCCAGGAGACCTCAATGAGTAACTATCAGTGACTAAGCTTGCAAGTACCTACTAAAACCAAAGCTCATTCTCCAGCTATTTGTTCATTAACCCCCACAACTGCAAGAAAAATTAGGAATCATTGATTGTTGAAATAAATTATTTCTATACTGAAGCTTCTCTAAATTTTTTTTGTCTCCATCTAGCTTCAAGCCAGCATTCTAGTATAGATCTGATACAGATCTATACACAACTAATTTGAGAACTTCCACCTGTTCCTTATCATGAACTTGTCAGAAATTACCATCACAGTAAGCACCAGTGCCTATGTCTGAAAATGCAGCACAGAATTCAAAATCCTGCTGGATATGGAGACTAAACTTCCTTTGCCTCATTGGAAATGGGCTGGTTTGGATGATTCTTTAGCTGAAGCATCAAACTTGATTTTAATCAGTTATTTAGCTGAGTATCACACAGTCATAATTTTTTTTTACCCCCAAAAAATGGAAAACAATGAAAGAGTAAAATAATCATTGATATCAAAGGGACTCCCCGTCATCTCCCATAAGAGCACATTTTTTAAAGTATTCATATACAGTTTGTGACTTGGGTCAGAAGACTGAGATTCATCACAAGTTTTCTGGCAATTCAACTCTTTTGGATTGCAAATTGGGGGCAAGAGCAGTTCAGATCCTATGAGCAGTGGTTGAGCAATCATTATTAGTCATAAATTCAAAGTAAGCTCAGGAACTTACGTAATTTTTCTGGTAAGGCTGTCACCGAGTTACAAGCTTGTCAATAACATTGAATAAGTCAGAATACTTTCTACAGTCTCAAAAGTGTTATTTTTCTCCAGGAAAGGCGTTTCAGTCTTCAGACAAAGACTAAAACCACAAGCTCATTGAGGCTAAGGGCAAAAGTCCAGATGGGTCCCGAATTTCAGCCTGCCTACAAAAAAGTGAAACTGCTTCAGATTTAACTGTGGAATTGCAAATCTCATCCTGATATTTTTTATTAAGGTTACTAGAGGTTTAAGAAGCCTCACTATTGTATGGCATGTAGATCATAATCTATTTTGTGAACATCAGCATGCAATACATTCAGTGACTGTAAAACAGTATTCCAAAGGTTTTCCACAAAGATGGTCTCCAAGTCCACTATGTCATATAATGGACATCAGATTTTTGGACCAGCAAGACCTAAAGACATTTACTATGGTGGTAGCTTTTGGCAGATTGGTTATGGCAGAATCATTTTGAGCAAGGTAATGTTTTCAGCATGTATATCTTCCGCATCCAAAATATCACAGATAGTTAAAAAGCATAATGCATGCAGGGAATGCAGCAACATAAATCATGGAAGCGACCGGCAGTTTATTCAGTGAATGTGACCCATGAAACTTTCCTTTCCATAGCAATCCATAGCTAGTGCTTCTTAAAATATCCAGACATAGCACGTTTGCTATGACTCCTTTCCTCAGGCATTAGTAACCCCATGTCTTTTGAGATAAAATGGACCATCTCAGAAGGCTTAGCTAGGACAGGAGGAACCCAGCAGAATAACACTGAATTGCTGACTGGGAAATAATATACCAGAAAATAACTCTAAAACAAATCCACGTATAAAATTCTTGATGATTCATTGTCTGAATCTGCTAACAATCACATCCTGCTGTCATTAATCCATTAGTAAGGATGCACAGACATATGTTCTTACATACATTTCATAATACAACACTATCTAGCTGACTTATCACACAAGGGTTATCTTAAGAGGTTAAAGAGAGTGGTATCAGGCTGCATTCTACAGTTTCAATTACTAGCATATAGCCATACCCACTTAGGAGAACTTAAACAGCACAACTGCATTTAAATACTTTTATTATCAATTTGACTTCTATCATATGAGAAAAATAAAGCGTCTCTTAGGTCTTCACAGCAATTCTGTTTGAACATTTAACAGTAAGCGAATATGAACCTTTAAATCCAAAACCAAGGATATAGCTAATGTACACAAATATACACAAAGCAGGCAGACATTGCTTCAGTTAAGACTCGCTATAGGCTACTGCAGTTCCCCTCAGTTCAGCTGCATGAGGGCAACTCAACAGTCCCCCTGCCTGCAGAAGACTGAAGCCTAGGCTTAGTCATAAGCTCTTTCCTAACAAGCCAAGTTCACAGCACTGCTCTTGATCCCAGGAGAGATTCAGTGAACGGGGAGCTCAGCAGTGCCTTCCTGGTAAGCCAGTCACTGGGTTATCCAACCAAATGGAATTCATCTACCAATAGAGACACTGATCTGCCCACGACAATGATCCCGTCACAAAGCTGAGCCTGGGAGCACAGCGCCTCACTAAGCCCTGCACAGAGCCCTGCACAGAGCCCTTCCCTACGCTCCTCAAGAATCCGAGAGCTCCTGCAACCAAAGGCAACTTTCATTTCTTCTCAGTAACAGCTACCTCTTTTTCACAACTTCTCATGTTCAAGTTTTCCTTGCGTTACACTCATACCGCATTTCCACCACATTCTTTTCACATGGTCGTTATTTTGTTCCGTACCTGCCTCCAGCAGGATGAAATTAATCAGTTGCACATAAGTGACATGGCAGAGACTTGTGACCTGGCCCAGCATCCAATTGTTTCTAATTGATTAGCTCCAGACATAAGCACTTGAATGGCCAAAAACAACACAAGTGGAAGCTATGGTACAATATTAGGGTAGGAAGGCTGTGTGTGGTCCATAGAGCACGGCCCCAAGCAACCAATTAAAGAATTAATGGTTATTGGATACCAAAAATGTTATGTTAAATACTATAAAATATCTTTAATGTGACTAGAACTGTGATAAAACACCTAAAATTCAGGAGTAGAAGGGCCTCCTACAAGAGTGGGGTTAAGTGCTAATGACTCAAACACGCCAACTACATTAGCATTTATTTAAAAGGACAATCAAGACCAAAAAAATGACCTAGATCGAAATACTCATGAAGCTACCTATAATAGCTTATTGATTACTACAATGTGTTTGGGTTGTTTTTATTACAAAAAGACAAGTGAAGCTATGCCAAACCATTTGTGGAGAAGACGAAACTATGCCATTACTTGTTCCAGTTCTAAAATGAAAGAAATATGAAAGAAAAATTACAGGAGAAAAACGTTATAGAAGAGACAAAGATGGTCTCTGCATAACCAAAAGGCCCAAACACAAAGCTGACACTTCCCTTCCCTGCACTTCTGCTCTCATCTTTCTCAGAACTATAAAGTGAACTTTACATATCATTTTCTGAGCATTTTATAGGTTATTATGAAGTCACTCCACCACTTACATGCAAAAAAATACAAGGACAAGTCCAGCAAACCTGTAATGTTTTGTTCTTACAAAAGCAAGCAGCAACGACAAAAAGCAAAGGGAAAGCCCCCGCTCTCCTGCCAGCAGGGACGTGCACTGAAGCACTCGCCGCAGAGTTAGTAAGAGCTAAATTCTGATTTACATGGCAAGCCAGTTACCCACAAAAAGTCACAGTGAAACCAGGTAATCAGAGTGTTTTCAAGACCAGCTAGTAAGGACCAAGATAGCAATACAGATAAGTATCTGTTCAGGTAATAATACAGATACAGGAAGCACTCATCAACAGTTACCTACCCCCACAACAACTCATAGCACACACTGCACACAACAGGGCTACTGAGGATGGGTCAGAGCCCCCTTTCTCCTTTTTTAACCCCGAAAGAACATCCCAAATGGATCACAGTTTACTGAGCTGTCCAGTACTGGCTCGCTGTTTCTACATATTACTTTTGAATTTATTTCTGCCTGTTGCATTACACTTAAACACGCTTCAGGATGTATGTTTACTTTATGCCCAACACAATAAGCTCCACTTTGAAGTCACAACTGCTGAGCAAGAGCAGGATTTTACTTATTTGTCAAAAACTGGTACACTAAGACCTTCAGAAACCACTACTAGTATGCATTTCAAGAACACTTCCTGAGTTTACCTACCTGCCCTTTCCTAAAGTTTTCTTGATTTGGGTACATTTAGCACTGCAGAATCTTCAAAATGTACCATGGGCTCCATCAGTACAGAGGAGGACACACTAACAGCTCTCTGCTGCATGTCAGCATACCCTACTTCTTGAAATACTGACTTCTTGGAACAGATTAGGCTCTTGTATCAGCAATAGATCAATCAGAGCTCACGAATCTTGAATACAGTGAACACTTGAAACTCACTGAGTATCTTTCTGGAGGTTTGCAAGATAGTTTTTGCTTCAGAAGCTTTAAGTTTTTCTACATGGACATTTCCACAATTCCTGTCACTTACAGTACCTTAATATTTACCAAGTGCTAAACCTCCCTAGGTAATGAGCAGCTATGCTGCCTTGGAAAACCTCAGGTATTACACACATTTGGCAAGACTTCTTTGATCCCCACGTAGTAGTCAGGTACAAGGTTACTAGGAAAGAAGAAAATATCAGTTTCCTGCGTGGATGACTTTGAAGCTAGTTTCAGGGACAGGGAACACATGTTTTTCCTCTCACTGCAGCCCTTCATTCCCAAAGCTTGAGCTTTTCTATAAAAACAAGCAAACAACCAAAAAAAAACAAACACTCACAGTAAAAACCAGTAATAAGCGTGCAGCAAGATCATCTGAGAGACCGAGCACTGGCAGCAGCATGGCCAGCCCTTACCTGTAGGTGAGCGCAGACAGCAATGACAAGCCAGGTGACCTCCCAGGAGAGCCCTGTGGCTTTCGTGCCGGCCATCCTCACGCCTTGGGCCTCTGCTGAGAGAGATGGGTTCACGTTACAAACCAAACGGAGCAGAACGCTGGTGACTGAAGCGAACTGGGCAGAGGGATGGAGTCGGCCTCTGGAAGGAGAGCAAGGCAAACACTGGAGCTGCGCGTGGGCCAGGAGGCGGCCGCGCGCCCCGAGCGCAGCCCACAGCGAGGGGGGCTGGCGGCAGGTCGGATTCGCTCCTCAACCCCAGCCCACTTAGCAAATCCCCCCCAGTCTGGCCCATGGAAAGCACAGCCCAAGGAGCAGGGGTTTCCTGCAGGTCATTTCAGCACCGCCGCCCGCTTGGAGCTGGGAGTTCAGCCCCAGGACTTCAGTCACTTGCGCTGCTTTGGGAAGCCCGGCGTCCAGCCAGCTCAGAGACACAGTGAACACGGCAAGAAAGTAACAGCAATAAAAACAGCCACCCCATCAATTTAGCAGTCCCCAGCAGTTAAAGGGCATGCTAACCCCATCGATATAAACGTACAAGAACAACCACCCACAGCACAGTGCTGCTCGCTTTGCTCCTCCGTGGTCCCCGCGCCCCTTTCTGCCCCAGAGCACTCGTTGCCATAGCGATCCCCGCACATCCCGCTCCCCTCGCCCCAACGCAGGAAAACCCTCCTTTCTCAAGCATGAGCTGTCCCATCCCGCAGGAACAGCGGCTACTCCAACAACCTGTCAAGTAAGTTAAGGAAAACTCCTTAAGAAGGAAAAGGGACAGACTCCGCGCTCAGCGCCGGGGATGTGGCGGCCGCTGAGTGCCAGGGAGCAGGTGGGCGGCGGAGGAGGGTCCGCGGGGCCGGCGCTGCCGCGGGGCGCACCTGACCCGGCCCCGCCGCGCGCGGCTCCCGCGCTCCGGATCCCGCTGTGCGGGACGAGCCCCCGCTCGCAGCCCCGCGCAGGGAGCGCCCGGGCCGGCCCCTCCGTGGCGCCGCGCTCCTGCCCGCGCTAGCCAAGG
>JAUBOD010001086.1:1626462-1638459 GCA_032353885.1 Nothura maculosa
GCGCCCGGGCGCCTCCACCTGCGGCGCGGGGCCGCGGCCCGGTCCTCCCCGCCCCGGCCAAGGGCGCCCGAGCGGCAGCTCCAGCCCTGGACCGGGGCGCAGCAGCCTGCGGGGGCGCGTGTGACGCGGGGCTCCGCTCACCCGCCGAGGGGCTCCGCGATCCCGCTGCCCTCCACGGCCTCGTCAGATCCTCCCCGCGCACGTCCAGGGGGAGCGCGTCCCGCTGCCGTCTGCTCGAGGGCAGAGCCCGGCGCTCGCGGCTCCCTGCACCGCTCGCAGCGCCGCTCGCCGCTACCGAGGTGCGAGCCACGCGCCAGGGAACTAAGCGCGGCCGGCAGGAGCGGCTCAAATAGGCTGCGCTGGAAAGTTTCGCGAGGCGGCCCGCGGAGCGGCGCCTCCATGGCCGGGAGCGCAGCGCCCTCTGGCGAGGCGCGGCCCGGCCCCGCGCGCCTCGCCTCACAGGGAGCCGCTTTCCCGCCCAGGCCCGTTGCCAAAGCCAGGCGAGCTCCGCGGCCTCACAACCGCGAGCCAGGCCCGCGAGACGGTCTTCAGGTTAGTTGGTGCAGTCAGCATCGACTTCGGCTCGAACAGGTTGCACGGCAGGCGTAAAACTGGAATTTAGCCATGAAAATGCGAGTTCCTCATGCCCAAAATCTGTATGGCAGCACTACAGCATGGAAACACCACATCCACCAGCGAGATAGTCACCCTAAAGAGGTGGCTGCTAGTTAGAAATGTGCAGCTCACACGATCTCCATATAGAATGGCATTCACTTCAACAATCTAGCCCTCTTCACATGCAAAATCTCCTCTGGATCCCTACAACAAAAGCAGCAGGGTGGGCATTCATTTTTTGTTGGATGGGTGTGTTTATAAACACACCTGTGGCCATTTTCCTGCTGGTGCCCATTTGTTCCTACACTGACACTAGCAGAGATCTCAAGGCAGTTACCCTGAAGGCCCTGCAGAGCCTTCCCAGCTCCGGAGACGCTCCATATTTCCCCTTCCATCCTTTTCCAGCACTGCTCTGGGTGCTGCTTTCTCCTCCCAGCTTACTGAGGTGCCTCCCTACACAATTTCTGACTGAGAAGCTCCAGTGATAGCCCTTAAAGTCAGAGTTCACAGGCACAATTCCTGTAACTGTCTCTTGTCACAAGCAACTTATTATACACACGCTTTTCCTTCACTGATCTCTGAAATACACATCAATTAGGTGACATTAAGTATGACAGTTGTAAGCCCCTTGCTGTTCATAAGGTTGAAAAATACAGGCATTTACACTATTTTATTGAACACAATCGTGATCTTGTCCACCCATATAGCTGGGAAGGTGTCTCAGGAAGAAGTGTGGAAATGCAGTGGTCTTATCCTCTGCTTTATGCTGACTTAGGGCCATGTCCCTTCACCACTGAAATGTCTTCTCATTTTTCACTTGTTTTCCACAGATATTTCCAAACTACTCAGTGTAAACAAAACAAAAATAGATTAAAAAAAAAAAAAAAGAGAGAGACACCTGTTAGATACAGCTAAAGGCAAAAATGGGAAAAGAATGATCTGATCTGATAAAAGGAGACTGTTCCCAATCACCAGGCTTCACTCCATATACTATCATAAGACCTTCTCATCCAGGAAAAAGTGTGTTTCTTTATCTTTGCCCTGAAAGGCAGGTGTACAGGCTTGCTAAGCAGACTTCATTTATATATAAATATTCCCTCAAAGCCAGCTCACCTAAGCCAGTCCAGTTCTCATGAAGACCATTTTTTCATCATAACGGAAGTCTACTCTACTTAGGGAGAAGTGTTTGGCTAAACTATAAATTTAAAATCCACTGAAACACTGCAGAACAACATTCGGCTCATAAATCAGGATTAAGACTAATACCAAAGCTGGAGGTATCCTGCCAAAGCCTCACGTGGAAACTGAGTTTGGTTTCAGACCTCAGAGTTATCAGTAACAGAGCTGCACCTGATTGACTAATAAAAGGAAAACGTTAAATTTCCTGTAGCTGAAGTCACTAGATCCCCAACACGGTGTAATTGGTTCTTTGGCCTTGTATTGTATTTGTACAGGGTGCTTGTTTACTCTGAAATAACCAGCTCCCTGGGGTGGACAGCAATCACACCCTGTCACACTTCACAAATATGTTATGCCCTATAAAGGGCAAATCCTCTGTTGGTGGAAAGGTATGAAGTTCCTCTGCAACACTGCATCTTGGATTGCTTGGATCTAGGGAGCCCATTGTGCTCCTTGTTGATCCTTACTCTGAGGTCTGGAACAGCTCCACCAGTAAATGGAAAAAAAAAGAAAACTCTTGAAACTTAGAGACACACCAGTTACATATATGTACCTAAAGGTTATAGAAAAGAAAAATACTGTTCTTCTCTCTGTATGTTTAAAAATGCATCTTATATTAACCCCTATAATGTGCATAAATGGTCACTGCTTCAAAATCTTGAATATTTGTCCATTCTTGTATCTCAAATTCCCTTTTATCCTCAAGCAAAGCCTATGGCTCATTTACATACTTACAGTCCTCGACAGCAGTAATAGACGCATTAAGATTTATTACTTCCCCTTTCCAGAATAAGGGCCTCTTGATTCAAATGGCAACTTGCTTTTCTTTGTAGTTCAGTGCTCATAGATTTAACTAAAATATTAGAACCAATAGTTCGGATCAATTTGTAACATTAACATCATCATTATGTGACCTATCTTTTCAGAGACTCAGGTGACCAAAGTCAGCCCAGTTTAGTTTCCAAAGGATGACTAGGAAGAGACAACCATGAATGAAGAAGGACAAATGCCAGAGAAAAAGCTCTCCTCTCTTTGTACTCCCTTTTTTCCCCCCCCTGTTGTTTATCCTGCTGGCATCTACTCTTCCATCTTACCAGCACTGATTTTTTTTTTAATAAACTAAAAATCTAGTCTGTTTAAATAACCTTCAAGCACTTAAGTAATATTTAAAAAGTAGACACATATTCAAATATTTCTTTTCAGGTCACAAAAGGGGTCTAAAGAGAGACTCTACTTCTATCAGTAAAGTGTGACCTTACTCAAATCTTTAAGTGTTGTTACTGTAACAAACAACAACCCAAGAACCCTTTTATCAGAGCAGCAGGGACCAGCTTCTTCCTCAAGGCCAGGACACAAGAGAAAGCAAAGAAAGAGCAAAGCAAGAGCTCAGCCAGCAGAGCCTCCCTGCCAGGCACCACCAACACCTCCCAGGGCAAGGAGCAGGGCAGAGCTAGGACAACAGGAGCACCCAGGGCTAGCTGAGAACCAGAGAACAAGACAAACCTGCCAGGAAATCAGTCCGTAGAGCAGCAGCCTCCATAGCAAGGACAAGCAAAGTTAAACAGAAGCACCTGCAACAGAGTGTAATAAGGAGCCCTGGGCTGAGCTGAAAAGGAGGGTTGGCTGGAGGCCCCAGGTGAGGCTGTTTAAGGTCATTAAAAGCCTGCTAATGTCCTCAGCATTACAGCCTGCTGTGATGAACTATCAGATTGTTGATACATGAGTAGCGCTGTTTGGAAGATACAGAGGAAAAGGTGACAAAGTTTAGTTAACTTTTTCCTGTTTTTACTTCATTAGGTTTTTATATTCACTTAATTTTGCCAGTTTGAGATGTGCTTAAGATGCTGCAAGAATAATTCACAAACTTTTAAAAGTTTTTTTTTCCTTCCTATTTTATGGATTCTATAACTATCCAAATCTCAGAGATCTATATATTCAAGCTAATAGATTAATTAAAGAAAAATCTCTATTCTTCTTTAGTCTTAGATATATGCCTTTTGCCATTTTTCCTAATTCCTTTCTTAAATCCTTTTCTTAATTCTGAAACATTGCTGACATGCCTGCATACTGGAAACAACATGAAAAGATGGGTCAGGCTTATCTCTGTAAGAATGCTGCAGTTACTTTTATTGCTAGAACTGGACAGGTTAGACTCTTAGTCAAAGACAAAATATCACTAAAAAAAAATCAATTATTGAGTTCCATCACATAGTCCTTAAATTGCCTTCTCCTGTCCTCATACATGGCAAGCTGGTGAAGCACATGATAGATAAAATCACTCTAAACTATTTTGAACCATCTCTTTCAGCAGGTGTTGTTTGCTCTATTACAAAACCTTGGCAGGGAAGGAAAATATTCCCAGAATAGCAGATTTTTTGCTTTGTTCTGTTTCTGTTCCAAGAGCACACGGTTGTATTTGAACAGCTGAGCAGAACATGCAACCATCAGACATGGCACTGACATAGGATCAACAGCCTTTCACAGAGGACTGAGGATCCAAAGCCAAAGCGCACCCTCAGACATAAACGTCCTAGTCCTAGAGGAAAACATTCAGGTTTAAATCATACTTGTTGTTTTTCTTGAACTCAGCTTTCTATTGGCAAGGAAAAGCAAGCAAGTACTCCTTACAGCAAAACAAAGAACTGAAGCTGCTTTGCAGAAAAGAATTTCCTGATGCTGTTGCTAGGACAAGAACCAGAGGAGCTCAGTCTGGCTCATGTTGTTACCAAACTACACAAAGCTGCAGGGTCTCAAGATTTTTTGTTTTCCACATAAATACACTCAGCAAAAACACTCTGGGCGCACCCCTACTCTGCTATAGAGGCAGGAGACAACCTGCCAGTGAAGAACAGAGCTGCAGAGGATGGGGAGACACGGGCAGAGCTGTGACTGTGCAGGCTGAGCCCACTGAGGAATCCCAAATGCCGTGGGTGGCAACACAGCCTTTGGTGACGCTCAGCACCTTTAGGGCTCAGCAGCTGCTCACAAGGGCTGCTTGGCTAGTAATGTAGCTGACTGCACCACAGAGTAAATGTCTAGGACATTGATTAGCTAAAAAACAGGTTAAAAGACCCTAAAAAACATCTTGACTTTGATCTCTGTATGCTTGGACAAGCGCTACTAACCTGGGTAGTAAATAACACCAACCTAAGCTGAGCTCTTAACTGAAGTGCCCTCTAACTCCTGCAACAAATATTATCATTCACAGCTATGTTAAGGTTCTGAGATTTTTACTCTTAGTGAGATCAGTTTAGAAACTGCTATCCAAAACGCAAGTGCAAATGTAAATCAAAATGTAAATCAAAAGGTCAATTAGTTGTTGGGAAAAAAATGACAATTATGTCTTCAGTAAGGAGTATCAAAGAATGATTGTTATAAAGCGCAGCTAGCGTGTTTTCAGACTGCTTCTAACAGTTGCCTTGGTGCAGATTCCCTTTCTCCCTCCATTTTCCCGGCTTGGCACGCCGCAGTTTTCAGCTGCGACACTGCAGCCGTGTGTGCGGGCGACAACCACGGGCCTGAAGGCCCCAGATGCCCGCAGGGGACGCGGGGCAGGGGGCGCGGGGGCCGCAGCAGCTCCGCGGGCCGCCGCCAAACGCGGCTCCGAGCCCGGCCGCGCTCGGGGGAACCCGGCGGAGCCGCCTCCTGCTGCCAGCTCCGCGCCCGCCTGCGCCAGCGGCACCGCGCCGGGGATGCGCTGCGGCGCATCACGTGCAACAGCAGAGAGGAAAAATAAAATAGATGCAATATATATGTGTATGTGCGCGCACACGGATGTTGGTGTTGGGGTGTAGAGCAGCCGCCCGCCGTGCCCCCGGCCCGAGCCCTTTAAGCGCCGGGGCGGCGGCAGCGGGCGGCTATTTATACCGGGCGGCGCGGGGCCTCGGGGCGCCTTGCGCGGGGCGGTGCCGTCGCGTTGCGCCGGAGCGCAGCGCACCAGAGCGGAGCAGAGCGGAGCTGCCATGGCCACCGCCGCGGCCCTGTCCTCCCCGCCGGCCAGCGCGGCCCGCGCCCTGGGCCGCGCCGCCACCGCCGCCTCGTCGCCGCTGAGCCCGACCCGGCTGAGCCGGCTGCAGGAGAAGGAGGAGCTGCGGCAGCTCAACGACCGCCTGGCCGCCTACATCGAGCGCGTGCGGGCGCTGGAGGCCGACAAGGCGGCGCTGCAGCAGCGGCTGGCCGAGCAGGAGGCGGGCAGCGGGCGCGAGCTGGGCAGCCTGCGGCTCCGCTACGAGGCGGAGCTGGCGGACGCGCGCAGGGCGCTCGACGACGTGGCCATCGAGCGCGCCGCGCTGCAGGTGGAGCTGGGCAAGGTCAGCGAGGAGCACCGGCAGCTGCACAGCAGGTCCGTGCCCGGCCCCGGGGTGTAAGAGGTGCCTGGGTGCTCCCTGCCAGCCCGGAGCGCTGGGGAGGAACCGCGGCAGGTGACCAGGGAGGTGGCACCCTCCTATGGTGACCCAGGGGGGCTTTGGTTAGCAGGACTCTGTGTGTGCCCTAACATGGGCCATAGGGATGGTACTGGGAGCACCTGCTCCTGTGCTGTTACTGGGTTGCAGCAGAAGCCCCCTGTGCTGGGCATGAGGCTCCTGCAGAGCCTGTGGTGTGGGAGGCCTTGGGAGGGGTTGTGCACTTGCATTGATGTGTCACTGACTGGGGTTGCCTCCACAGAGGTGTCCATGAGCACCTGAGAAGCTGCTATGCCAGGAAGCATTTAGAAAGCTACGTGGATGAGAAAAGACACTTCAGTGTGGAGTTAGCATCACCTCTTAGGGAATTAAATGCCTCAGGAGACTAAGCAAAGGTGCTTGTCCTGTAAGCAGGAGAGCATGAATGACTCTTACCTGGTCCAGGCTGGTACTGCACAGGACTTGTCCTCGTGGCTTCTTCAGACTGGGGTTAAGTGCTACTGGGATGAACTGTCTGCTGTTTCAGGCTTGACTTGCTATCAAGTTGTGTATCCTGTGCCTGGTGTCTCCTTGTCATCTGGTCTCCCAAGGCCTGGAGAAAGGTGGTGGCCCAACATAAGTGCAGTCAAAACTCCTTCAGAGAGATGTGTCTGCTTACAACATGCTTCCTTTGCAACAACTAGTAGTGCCACTTCTCTGCACTGCCTTACAGTACTTCTGAGTCACTTACAGCTATTTAATGACTTGGATGCTAATAAGCCCCCTAAATTTTTCTATAAGCTTTATTGCAGAGAACTTCTAGGTACCAGTTTTTTTGAATCTTCATGTATGGAACAAATGCTGCATCCTCATGGATTCAGTAGGCCTTCAGTAGCTCTTCTACTTGAAGATAAGCTTTGTTTTTACTCTGAGCTTCTGTTTTGAGCTGCTTGGAATACCTCGGACTTGTCTCATTCATGCCAGTTTTTGGCTCCTGGGTCTGTTTCATAAATCTAACCAGGCACATGATTGGACAGTGAGAAGGCTAATGCCAGTTCAGGAATTTTTCTGCTGCTCTGTGTTTGTATAACACAGTGGCTTTGTTTATAAAGCTTGAGTCTTGGCAGGTATGTAATCCTCTGGATTGATAAAACTTCTTTAAAGTAGCTATCTTAAAATGGTTAAGTTTATAACCTGTAGGAAATGATACAAAGTACTGCTTTCTGAAAGGAGTAGGCTGGAGTCATAATATTAATGAGTATATGTATCTGGGCTGTCTAACTGCAAATGTCTCGGATGACTTGGAACAAACTACTTTGAGGGTATCATGCCCTTTATATAAACCCTTTAAATAACTTGGAACTCGTATAGGATGGAATGTCACTAGATAGCTTTCCCAACAGCATTAACCATTGGCTCTTATTAATCATCCTTGTAAAGAGACGAAGTTTCAGCAACAATGAAATGTGCTTACATTTCATCTATTTTGTTTTTACTTCTTAAACAGTGCTGGCTGGAAATGGACCAAAGATGTTTGGGAAGCAGGTGTTGTGGATAAGTATATCAGTTGTTTGAACTTCTAGCCTGAGGAAGGTCAAAGCAGTGGCACAGCAGAAACAGGATTGGTTTCCTTGTGCCCTTGTGGCTGTAGGTGTTTCTAACCTGAAGTGTGTGCTGTAGTAAGTCAAAGTTGTAAGAATGACTTCTGTAAGTGATGTTAATCTGTGGTCCTGGCAAGCAGCAGTTTATTTGAACCTTACAGGTTTAAACAAGTTTCTTGAATTCAAATGCTCCAAGTCAACAAGCTATGAGATGCATATCCTCAAAGATGTAATTGGTAGGTGATAGGCAATGCCTGAAGGCTACTATCACAAATGACTGATAGTCAATAAGCCAGGGTTAGGTCTGCGATGACTTGTGTAGATTTGAAAGTCTGCACATGCAATGTTGTGCACTACTATCACTTATTGTTTCCTATCAATGCAAAGTGTTGTTCTGAACTTGGATTAGAAGGGTAATAAACACTGGCTTAACAAAGCCTGGCTTTGTTAAACTGTTGCTAATAAAGATTAAAAGCTTTACCTGGAAGTCTCCTGAAAACATTTATCGGAAAAGAATCCAAGAAATCTGAACCTGTCTGAGGCCTGCAGCAGTCAAGTGAACTAACAATCCACAATTAAGCACAGATGCTAATAGCATATTATTCTTGCACAATGTTAGGTCACTTCAGAATGAAAATTTCAATTGTAAAATGAAACTGCTAATAATTATTACTATACTTGCTAATATCATAACCAGGTAATACTCACAGTAAGTGGCAGTGACAGCAGAGGTCCCAAGAAGGAAGCAAAATTCGTGCCTACAAAATAAAGAAATATGTAAATAGTATAAAATCTACAATCTTATCTCATTGGTCATTGCCACTCCCAGTAGAATTATTTTTCTACTAACTAAACAACTAAATTTTTAATATAATTATTAAAATACCATGGCCATGACAATCCTCAAATGCTATTTAAAGCAGGGCTGGAGAGAAGGCCTCATCTAGCCCCTCACCCCAGGCCTGGGTACCTGTGGCAGAGGTTTGTGTGACCTCTTCCTTCTGGATGATGGAGATGGCAGATTATGCCCAGCCAACCTGCTTTGGCAACGAACTAGTATTAGTTTCCTATTCAGAACATCTAACTCAAACCACCCTGCAATGTAGGCTTACAGCTTCCTCTCTCTTCCACAACAGACATGGAAAAGAGATTCCCTGCCTCCATGCTACTATCTTTAATGGATGTAGAGACTGTTACGGCTCCTGTCACTTTTCTCTTCTCTAGACTAAACAACTGACTCTTTTTCCGTTCTTTCCTTTCTGTCCAGGCTTTCTAGAGCAGATTACTCCTGTGGAGTGACTCTGGCCTCCCTCCAGCCACTCTGCTCAGTTATCAACTGGAAAACTCATTGTATAAATTATCACAACCTAGTAGCTTGGTAGAGTGTTTTTTCACTAAAATAGAGTGCTGGTCTCTATGATCTCAAACCTGATACCTGAGCAGGAAGCTGGACTCTGGATGTGGATCAGACAACTGCAGGGATACAAGATAGATTTGTTGGAGGTTTTCGCCCCTTTGCTCTGCCACAAACCTGCTGCAAGGACCAGCTGCTGTCTAGTGGGTGCCACAGGCCGCTGTGGAGGGGAACGGCCATTTTGCACCACAGGGTGTCTGCCCCTCAGCGGCACGGGGCCCTCTGGGGGACAAAGCTGCTCCCTGCTGAGGAAGCCCTGGCAGCCTGGGGGGAGCTGCTGGCTGCAGGGGGACAGCAGTGACAGGGCACTTCACCCACAAACTCTGCTGTGACCGGCTGTGGCCATGAGCCTGTGGTGGTCCATGGCCTCTCCCTCCTGGTGGGTGATGGTGCTAGGGCCTGTGCTGAGTGTCCCCACTCTGGGGCTGTCACTGCTCTGTGGTTTGGCTGCCTTCATGCTCCAAGGGGTGCTTGGATGCTGTCTTGCTCAATCTGCGCCTGGTTCTCCGTGCAGCTCGGTGGTCCCTCAGGAAATGGCAGCCTGGGCCTTCCCTCCCCACAAATGTTTCCCTTTTCCTCTGCTTAGGTTCTACCACAGACTCCAGTGTAATGGTAAATATAAAAAAAACCTGTTCCTGTCTTGGCAGCTGCAGCTGATGTGTGTGAAACTTTAACTTGCAGGAATTCAAAGAAAGAAGCGGACTTGAGCCTGGCACAGGCTCGCGTGAGGGACCTGGATGCTCAGCTGAACGCCAAGGAAGCCGACCTTGCGACAGCGCTGAGCGAGAACAGGAGCCTGGAGAAGGACCTGCGGGAGCTGAAGGATCAAGTGGTCACTGTAAGGCTCTTGCTTCACTTCTCTACTTTGACCATTGCTTTCTCAAATTAGTTAACTGGCATTTGAATGCAGGCAAAAAATAATCTTTAGCAAGTTCAGGTGGGTGAAAGATTCTTACTGAAAGTAAATGAAACTAATTAGGTGTTCATTAAAATGTCCTGTTGCAAGTGCCTTCCATGGCTGCAGTATGTAGCCCTTGTTTTAAGGATAAATCAAGTTGAAACGAATTCATTTGCTACAGCCTCTGTATCATGTCACTAAATGGAGCACTTCATGGACCATATTGATGCCTGAATCTTAGTAGAATAAGTATCTTCTCACTGCTTTTTTTTTTTTTTTAACACACTCTTATGCTATTGAACTGATTGTTTGAATTGCAACGATACCAAATTATATTACAACAGCTAGGCTCCTACAAATGTGCTATCTTGATACTTTAATGTGAGCATTGAACAGGCTAGTTTAAGATTTGCATGATGAGAACTAAAGCCCTTTTATCATTAAAATAACACACATCCATACTGAGACTGTCTAATAGCTTGCCAACATAGGCTCTATTTGGGGGATATCACTTGCTAAATACCAAATAAATAACACTGGAATTCAGGCAGAAGTTTATAGCAGTTAATATTGTGAATGGGAGGAATGTATGCAGATGGTGCAGTTGATTTATCTGATGTCTATTTCCTGGCCTTGAAGTAACACAGTAGTAAAACTTCGCTGGTACGACTGTGGGATTTTTCCTACAACCCTCTGAATAATGCAGTTAAACAGGATTCTTTCTGTTGCAAACATGTCCCAAAGAATCAAACTTAAGCAGCAGAATTACCAACTTGAGTGTATTTTTCTTCATTGCTCTGAGAATGAAGTTGAATGATCTGTATTAAGTTGGCTGCTTTTATTTGGAGAAGCAACTCTTTAATTTCAATTACCTTGATGTCTATCTCTTCCAGTTGAAGCTCTCGCTGGAGGACACCAAAAAGCATCTTCACAGTGAAATGTTGAGGAGAGTGGATCTGGAAAATCAAACGAAAACTTTGCAAGAGCAAATGACATTCGAGAAGTGCCTTCATGAAGATGTATGTTTTAGCTTATTAACAAGGATTCTTATAGGTGTCAATGACCCCTGGATGCCCTTAAAAGCAATGTTACATGTGCTTTATCCTTAAAAAGGTAACTAGCTGAGTCAACCTATGACAGTTCACCAACCAATAAAAACCACCTAACTAGGAAGACTTCAAGAAAGTGCACAACTTCATGTTAACTGGCATAGTACCAATAGGTATCTGGAATATGAGATAATTTTCTCAGGCTGCACTTCTGAAGGTAACTACAATCCCAATATACTACTTTGTGTAACTAAGAGTGCAAATATTACGGTTGAAATGAAATGGTTCCAGGTGTTTATTAAAAGCCTAAAATAATTTTAAAAAATCAAAAAGTTGAATCTCGTCTAATAAGAATTTGTGTTCCCTACTTCCTTAACACTTATCCTGGCTGCCTAATCAACTTGGTGAAAAGTCAATATGTAGCATAGAACTAAATATGTAAATCAATGTCCTTCTGACTGAATGAATCCCAAAGTATGTGTGGTTAAGTGGTAGGGAATCTGAGTTTTTAACACAGCTTTCTCTAATTCTTGAATAAAATAAGGATAGGTAAAACAACAGTTCTTAAACTGAAGTCTACATGCATGTCGTCTAACTAGAAGAGAAGTTAAATTAATCTGTTTGAAAGTATTAGTCTTCCAGTTAGTTGCAAACTACTGTAGCAGAGCAATGTAGACAGTGAGGAAGCCAAACAACCCAGCATACCTAGATGGAAGTAGGTGACCTAATGGACTAATGTTTAAGTTCTGTAAATAAAAATGAATTACGATGTACTTGATAAATCTGGAGAGGGTCCAGCGGAGGGCAACGAAGATGATTAATGGACTGGAGCACCTCTCGTATGAGGAGAGACTCCGTG
>JAUBOD010001086.1:1638559-1688095 GCA_032353885.1 Nothura maculosa
CCCGCCAGAGCGGGAAGGTTGGACTAGATGATCTCTAGAGGTCCCTTCCAACCTTGTAGATTCTGTGATTCTGTGAAATCTGCTTCAGTGTGGAATGACTTGCTGAGCTGTTACAGTAAGCCTGCAGTCTCAAACTGAGCTGTGGTGGCTTGCTTATTTTCTGAGAAACTTTGTTTTCCTCCTAGGAGCTCAAAGAGACAAGAAGAGTCCATGAGAGCAGGATAGCAGAAATAGAATCGGGTCGTCAGAGAGAATTTGAGAGTAAGCTCTCGGATGCTCTGCAAGGGCTCCGAAAACAGCATGAAGAACAGATTCAAGGATACAAAGAGGATCTGGAACGAACATTCAATGCAAAAGTGAGTCTGCAGAAGGCAACAATAAAACAAAACCGAAGCTCTGCACTTTGTGATTCACAGCATAAATACCTGAGTACAAAACTTCCTCGCATAAATGTGAAGGGTAATCAACTCGTCAACTATGGCGGAATCTCAGAACAGCATCAAATATTTGACAGTTAAACCTTCTGTCCACAGACATGTATTTTCTGAAATGAAGCTGATTTAAGCATAAATGATCCCTTTGAGGGGCATGGTTAGGGATGGCAAATGTAACAAAATGGATTGTAAATCGAACCATAGATAAATCTGAATACAAGCCGAGTTAGGTGTTCTGTTAGTATTAAGCAACCACAATATTACGGAATAAAAGTTGCTGTGATTTTTGAAATAACTTAGTGTTGTGGAAACTGTGTAGAACTATTGAGGAAGAATAGCATTTGGGTAAGGACACCTTATGTCATGTAGTCTCATGCTTTGACAAGCAGCTTCCTACCTTATTCCCATTTGAGCTTCTGGAGAATCATTTTACTTCACATCTGTAGAAAGTCTTTATGCATCTGTAATTGAAATATCCTAAGCCAGCACCCTTAATTAGCTGATTATTGCTGACATGATATCAAAATCATGTAAACTCCCCTGAAAAACAATGAAAAATCTTTTGACCTGGAGTTTATTGGTATCTGCACAGTTAAGGAAAGCTTAACTATTTCCAGATGTAACACAGCTGGAAATCACTTGGTTTTCCCTTCCTATTTAAAGGGGAAGGTCATAAGTAACTCATTACTAATGGTGACTTATCCATAGATGGAGAATGCCCAGCTGTCTGCAGCAAGAAATAGTGAATTTGCCACTGCTGCTCGGGAGGAGCTAATGGAAACAAAGATGAGAGTGGATACTCTGACATCCCAAGTTAATCAGTATCAAAGCCAGGTACTATGTATATTTATGCATACTTGATATCATTATTTTAAGCTCTCCTCTCTAATCTTCAGTAATGTTGTAATTGATTTTTTTTTCTCCTTTGCTTTTAGAATGCTGCTTTGGAGAACAGGATAAGGGAGCTACAGGAGACACTGGATTATGATCGTGATCTCCATCGAAGACGTATGGCAGAAAAAGAGAAAGAAATGGCACAAGTCCAGCAGCAGGTACAAGCACAGTTGGAAGAATATGAGCATCTCTTAGATGTCAAACTGGCTCTAGATCTGGAAATAAATGCCTACCGAAAGATGCTGGAAGGAGAGGAGCAGAGGTAGGATGTGAAAAGATGCTTAAATCAAGACTTGCTTCATCTCAGACTTCTATGCTACTTTACTATATATGCTTCAGAATAGGAAAATAAAAGTAAAGCAAGAAGTAAAATGTGATTGTTTAATAGTACCACAATTTATTTCTTAAAAACCATCTACAATAGGCTATACTTTATACTCCACATTCCCTTTATGTAGTAAGAAGGTTAGACAACTCAAACATAAGCCAAAAGGCTCTCAAAGCTCCATTAGACTTTTCTTGGAATCATACTGAAAATTTCTCAACATCCTAGAAAATGGCATTTTTCCTCATTCCTCAGACTTAGGGGATGATACTACATACCTGGGGTGGTAATTGATGGGGCGGGGAATAAAGTATTGCTTATAGAGACAGCCATTCTCCACAGGATTTAATCTGTGGAATTGAAATTGAGGGATTTCAGCATTAAAGACAATGTGTATATAAATGAAATGAAGAAGTTGTATCCATTCCAACTATCCATACAGTACTTGGTGAGAACAACATGAACTCTTACTACATGCTAAGAAAGGTCAAGAACTTAAACTAATTTCACTAAAGAGTCTGTCCATAGAGATTTTTAATGAATACTTCTTGTAGATGGGAATTATTTCTAATGGACATGCTTGCTCTGAACTCTAGATTCAAGGCTGTCTTCCAAACTTAACAAGCTACTTACTAAGCTCTTGCCAGTAAAAATAATATCTTATGCTCAAGACTTGAGGGAAAGCTGGGATGTAAGAAGCTGTTAGGCCTGGCTCTCCTGGGAGGAGAGGAGCAAGAAGCAATAACATTTACTTGAGTATCTCCTTATCTGACTCCCTTCCAGGCTAAAGCTCTCCCCTCGTCTATCTTCACCTGGTACCACAACTCAAGTAGAAGCAAGTCAAGGGCGTCGACTTCTGCATGGGAGAAAAAGGAAAATGAAAACCAAAATGAGAGGACACAGTACTGGATTTAAGACTGTTCAGCATGCTTCTTCATCTGGAAATGTATCTATAGAAGAAATTGATACAGAGGGAAAATTTGTCAGGCTTAAAAACAACTCTAATGAGGTACTGCTACTCACTCAAGTCTGCATTCCCTTCACTAAGTAGGGCTCCTTGTGAATGGACTTGTGGTTTTGTGAGATGGAGGGTGGGAAGAATAAAAAGATGAGAACTACCAAACTCAATACTGAATGACTCCCCAGCTAACCTGGCTCCTGTCAAGGGCAGAGTGTGTAAAGTGACTTGAATCCTGCAGGGATTTTACTAGCAAAGTTGTTGAAGTGCCTTTTGGGGGAGTTGCATTGGCTTTGGGGGAGTTGCAGAAGTCTTTAGTTATTTCTCACCAAATTCAGTCTAGCACTATCAAAGTACTTCTTCTTTTAAGAATTCTATGATGTACTTAGTAAATTGGATAATTTCTTAGAGCAGCTAAAAGGTTAAGCAGGACTGCCAGTCCTACAGCCAGGACAAAGAAGGTTTCTCCGATTGGGTAACTTTTCCAACAGTTTAATCTGCAAATCTTGAATTAGAATTTTTCCAAACTCTAGGAGCTTGCAATTTGCTCTTCTATAATGTGATGTTGGTTTGTAATGCTGAGAAACTTCTTATCCCATAGGATCAGCCGCTGCATGGATGGGTGTTGAGACGACGGCTTGGAAGTTTTTCTGATGCAACATTTATATTCCCTTCACAGTTCACCCTTCATGCAGGCCAAGTAGTTACAGTAGGTAGCAGCTTTGTACAATTTATTCAGAGACCTATTTTTGTTATCTGGGATGGAACAGCATGTGTAATAAGAAAAGCTATATTAATGTCCAAATACTTTTGTATTTGGGGCTCGGAGAACCAAAAGAAATCATGTAGACAGGGAGATGGGAAAATTCTTGGAATGCCTTGACCTGAAATTCCGATTAAATATTCTTTGTAAGAGTAAGTCTTGGAGAAAATGTCGCTTTCCAAGATGAGATTGTGTTATCGTGAATGAAATTGAGCTGCATTTGCTGTTAGAGCTCCCCATGCTTTGTTAGAAGCTTTGCAAAGACTTTTCCTGCTGCTATCATCTCTATTCTACTAGAGCTCAGCAATACTGGACTCAGTGGTGTTAAGCTAAACATTAGCTGTAGAAACTTAGTCTAAGTAGGTCTAGCAGTATTCCAAGTGTGTAACTCCAAATTCTGTACTCCGAATTATCACAAGTTTACCAAGTTTACACAAGAGTTTTGGTAGTAACTCCAGGTTAGCAAATGCCATCTTGTGTACAAAACTTGCAGCCATGAGGAAATCTGACTGTGATTTTTTGCTCTGTGACCCAAATGTTATGTGCAAGCAAAGCTACCTCTCACTCAGGCAGAAGCTGTTAACAGCTTTTCTGTACTAAAAGAAGCACAAATTGTGCCATGGAACAAAGTGGCTCAATTTATTACTGGGAATCTTTGGGAGTGTTTGGGAATCAGAATAATGAATCCTAATCTATCTACGAATAAGACTCCTGAGCTCACTTATCTGTCTGCAGATCTGGGGTGCAGATGCTGGTGTAAGCCCAGGTCCTAGTGATCTGATCTGGAAGTCTCAGTCTTGGGGAAAAGGGGACACTCTGGGTGTTACGCTCATCACAGAGGATGGAGAGGTAAGTGAAATAGCAACTAGTTATAACTTCCTGATACTGAGTTTCCCTGATGCGATTAAATCTGGAGGGGATGAAGTGGCCTTTGGTGGTGACACAACTCTCATCTAGGAACTGGCAGAAAGGAAGATAATGCACGTACCCAGAGGAGAGGAGAGTAGTGAACAAGATGAGTGTGAGGAAGAAATCACTGGAAGTGAAATGGAGTTTCTATCTCAGGTAAGCAGTTTGAAGTTTAAATACATGCTATCAACAGAATTATTTCATGTCATTACTATATCATTACATTACCACATGAAGTATTCCCTAAGTGCTATCCATATCCTACAATTCTTACCATTTTTCTTGATGTCAGACCAAAAGAAGAAGAAAAAAGAAATGTTGTTTGGTTTCATGATAGTGGTTCCTGTGAGCATCCTAAAGCAGGTGAGATCAGTGAGAGAATCATGCTTGTAGTCCTGTAGGAAAGCTGTGCCATGAGTAGTGCTGCAGTCTCTTTTCTCATGTAGGATGTAGTTTGCATGGCTTGGCATCAGAACTGCAATTGATGTCTTGTTTCTTCTTCTGGTGGCTGAATGTGATTAAATAGCACTAACTGTCAGGTCTCTCATTACTAAAACGACCACTGCAGAGCACTAGCTTTAATGTCTGTTCCATCTAAACCTGTGTCTGAGCTTAAGTAAGCTTAATGTTTGTGTTTGCTTCTAGGAATAATAAGTACTAACAGAAAATAAAATGTTTCTGTGGGGTTACTTATCTGATCCTTTAAACAATCCCCAGATGGACTCTTGAAAGAACTTAAATACTAGCCTTCTTCAGTATGAATTTTTATATTTTTGAATAAAAAGACTGGAATCACTTTTGGGCGTATTGACTTACCTAAGTACTTTTGAAACTCAAACATGAGTTTGAGGTACTTCAGTGCTGGCTCTCTTCTAGAATTCTTCTTAATTTGCTCAGCAAAATAAGCATCTCAGCCTTAGAAGATATCCCTTCAGTACCTTTCAAGTGAAACTAAAACAGATGTAGGTCATACTAATGGAACTGACAAATAGCATGGGCATATTTTGGTTGAATTATAGCCCTTTGGCTACAACTTACATATTTCAGTGTCTCTGAAAGACTCAACAGCTCCTCCAAGTAGCTTTTGATGTATTATTAAAATTCTAAACTTTTATTTTGAATGCTCCTTGGGTGCTTTGATGTGCTAAGTCAGGTATCTAACCAAGTACTCTAAAACAGAACTACTATGAAGACTTTAAATCATAACTAAACACATCCAGGATAAGCTGGCTTTCTAAATATGAAGCCAACAGTCATAACAGAGCTGGTGTGATGGAAAAGTTAGATTTTTAGTCTGTTTTATCTCAGCTTTACCACACAGTTGTGAGCCACTTCTGGTAAGAATGCATCTTAATACTCCCCTCAAATGTTAGCATCTGTCCTTTCCTATGCTGAATTTCAGTCAAATTCCTCATTATTGCAACCTAGTTGCCTCTGCCACATCAGCAATGTTAAAATGATGGCAACTTGGTCAAAAAGTTCATTTGCAAGGACTGGTATGAAGCTGCATGCCAGAAGACTTGCAGGAGTGAGGCCCTGTTAGCCTTTAATTAGGGAAGAGATGATCTGTGTATTCAGTAGACTCAAATTCTGGTTTTATTTCTTGCTTTCAATCTCTCCCACTTCCATTAGTATAGTTGGTAATATCCTGGCTCTTAGTCCTGTTTTCTTTTAATAGTAACTAAATCTACCAAATACTGTGAGGCAAATTATAAGAGGGGTGAGAAGGTAAATAATCTTGTCTTTAAGAAGCTTGCCCTGCAGAAACATCTTAGGTTTGTATGTCTGGTTGTGACTTAATCCCTTGCTGTTGTTTCTGCAGCAGAACGAGGACCCTAGCTGTGCCATCATGTAATGAAGATGGAGCGAGGATCGTCTAAACACCTCTCAGACTAAAGTGAGGTTTTAGAATACAAGTGTTCTAGTATCTTCTGCAATATCTGAAACTTGGAATTTTGCACCTCCCATCTGATGTGTGTGTAAGAAGTGCTGTCCATAATGTGAAACTTCCTACCATTTGATGCTGGACCCTGTCCTGGATTCAACCATTTAAAGAGCAAGAAAATACAAGCTCCTTTTTAATTTTTGCTCTAAACTGGAACATAAGGATCTAGTTTTCTTGACCTGCTGGCACATGGGAGGGAATAGAGTTTACAATACTTAATGTTAGACATGTGTCCCAAGATGATGGTAAATACTTGAGACTGAGCATGAGGCTGCCCAGCTTTCTGAATATTCTGACATGAGGTTTCTCTGAAGGCAACTTCTGGTTGGTGCCTGAGTAGGAAACTAGATGGCCCAGATCACAATTTAGCTTGTACCTTGAGCAAGCCTAAACTTGGCTGGGGAAAAGAATTATTCTGAAGGGTGCTCAGTGTCTGGAATCTTTCCTCTTAAGATCCTAAGATCCTGATATTGGAATATGAAAGTGTTCTGTACTACTTATTAGGACTTTCTAGTGTTTCAAATTTTAAAATTAAAAGCAATGTGTAAAATGTTGAGTTTTTTTTTTACTTGTTATTTAAATGAATTGGTTCTGTGTATTAGCACCTTGAAATCCTATAGATGTGAGTATTGGATATTTCTAGATATAGCACAGCCTAACTTCCAGTTCTTTGGAAGCTGAACTTTGACAGCTGTATCCCAGAAATGTTTGAGGAAGAAACATCTCTTTCCAAGAGATAAGGTACTGTAACAAGATGAGCCCTTTGTCTGAATGGTGCCAACAAGCCAACCTCTTAAGAAACAGCACAGAGCTCAAAAGCATCAACTGTACTAAGATACATGAAAAATACCTGCTTTGGGAGTTCCTGTGCATTCAATCTGATGTAAGCAAGGGGAAAGCACAGTCTGCAGTCTTGCTTTCTGTCCATCTAACCAGACAGATGGAGACTAATGTCTCCCGGCCAGTAGGTAGCTTCATGTTCCTTCTCTGGCTCTGCTGTCTGCAGAGGAACAGGGAGCCCCTGGAAACGGGCAGGATCCTTCAGGGTTGCTGCTGCCTGCAGAGGTGAATGTGGCTGCTGCAGGGTGCAGAACTGGTCCCTTCTCTGTGGGAGGGGAGGGAGGCAGCTCTCCTGCACATCTCCAGCACTGGAATAGTTTGACCTTTGCTGTTGCCTTGCCAGTCTTTGGTCTTATAGAAGAAGCAAATCTGAAATCTGTTCTGTGTTAGGATGCGGTTCTTGATGTGAAGCTTGTCTTAGATTGGCTTGAAGTTTTAAGATATGGCAACCACTCACTAACCAAACACTTAAACTGTAGTAGATCTGAATTCTTGTTGTACCTTATGGCCTAATTTAAATAGATGCTGCTATAACCTTGCTATATTTATCTTGACCTGTTTTTTTACTATTAAAGATATTTTTTTTCTCTAAATAACCAGTCTTGGACTTCACTATTTGCAAGTTAAAAACAATATTACTAAGTACTAGCAGTGTGGTTCAAAACATTTTTCCATAGCTATTTTTGTGAGATGAGATGTGTATTGCAGCTGCTTTGAAGCTCCTTAGTGGAGAGCTAGCTGCCCAGTGAAAACTGTACTGTGTGTGTGTGTGTGTGTTTCCTCTAGGACATTCTAGTCCAATAGATGGCAGGTGAGAAAACAGATGCCATGAAATGAAAGTCAGACCTCTCTTATAACATGAAGTTCAAAAGGAAAAAAAAATCCCAACATCTTAGCATCCAGCAGGCACTGGCAGGACACTTTCAGGCTGCTGCTGTTAAACAGTACTGGGCCCTTCTGCTGGGTCTCTTGCCAAAGCTGAGGCAAGGCTGGGTTAATGACAAGCCAGGGCAGAAGGGCAATGGGCTACTGTGACTGAATGGCAGACTGAACCAATTCCTCAATATAGCACTGCACTAAACTGAGACATTTAAGGTGTTGCACTGCAGGGATTCCATCTGTGGCTAGGCTTTATATATCTAGATTTCTTGATATTTTGCTCTTAACTGAAAAAGGGAGGTGTGCAAAGGCAATCCTATAGGCAATTTTGCTGCTACCTTTGGAAATACAAATGAATGTTCTAACACTGAATGTTCTTTCTTCATCCCTTGGTTCTCTTTCTTCACTTAACCAATAGTTAAGTGCCTGGCTGTGGTTCACAACGTAGCTAGCTCCCCTACCCTAGAACAGAGGTATGCTTAAGGATACTGCTGTCCCTACCCAAAAGCTACCCTGTTCAGCATCTCTAAGCTTAGTAGTTTCAGTTACATAACAGCTCATCAATTCAAACTGCTTAAAACTTTCTAAGTAGGGCCATGCCTTGTGTTCAGACCCTCAGAGGCAGTCTCATTCAAAAACTGGGTCAGAATATGTTCCCTTCTATACTACTGCTCAAATAATTACTAAGCACTCACCTATAAAGCTGGAGAAGGTCTTAGAAATGTCTTTCTTTGCATGAGCAAAGTCTTTCTTTGCATTGAGTTTGTCAGCCAGGGAGGCAGCTGCTTTTTGCTTCTTCCATGCAAAAGTAACTGCATCTTCCCTAGGGAATGCTGCTGCTATTGGGCTACAGAACCCAGTGAAGCTTCCCTCCTTGAGACTTGATTCAAGCCAGTTTGTCCATGAATTTGATCAGCTCCTTCCTCATTCCTCTCCTGTCTTATCCAGAAAATAACAAGCCAAAGGTGGCTGCTGACCGTTCTAGTTGTTACGATGTCTGTTTCTACTGAGCAAAGCAGGAGAAACCTAACAGAAAACCAAATTCCTTTTATCCTCATTTTAATAGTACTCAAGAAGGCTGAGTCTTTCTGCTACAGTACTTGCATCTTTCCACCTATTCTCTTATCTTCTTTCTTCTTCTCCTGCATCCCTTTCAAAAGAAAAGCAAAAACAAGCATATTGACTCATTTATTTGTAATAACCACCTCTGATACTCACCCCTTCAAATAGCAACTGTGGAACTGCAGAGCTTGGAGCAATTTGCACTTCAGTTCAGATCTTTCCCCCCCCCCCCCCTTCTTATAGCAAAGGATAAGAAAATGTTAGCAGAGATCATGAACACTATACAATCTGTGGGGAGAAAGCAAGATTGTTACAAGTTCCATGGGCTTGAGGGGTCATAAAACAGGGAGTTTGGCTGTATTCCTCCATGTTTAATGCAGCATTGTTTTCTTTGCTGAAAGTTGATCTATTCCACAGGAAAAGTGACCCTCAGCTCAAAAACTACTGCCAGAACTACAGGAAGAGAAGCAGCAGCCACTGTTCTTTTCCCACAGAAATATTTATTGTTTGGTCAGTAAATTATAGGAATTTTCAATTCTGAGAACTTGTACTTAGTACAACAACGTCATAATATTGACAACTACCACTTTGCCTTTTGTCAACATACAATTTGAGACATGGATTAACTTGTTCACAATAAATTACAGAGTGATAAGTGAGAAAAGCTCAAGGACATCAGTAACTTAGGAATTGGTTACAGTTAGCTTAATATACAGTATTTCTTTAAAATAGTTTTCAAGAATAAAATCATTGCAGCCGAAGATTTTAAAAAGAAACTCACATACAATAATAGCAGAGAAATGCATTTTTGGAGCAACAGTGAGCTACCAGTGAACGCTTCATACAGTGATCTTCAAGGCACAAAGCAAAAAAACTGGGCATGGGTCTTTTTGCAGGTTGATGAAGACAGGGAGGGTAAAAGTTTCTTGAATATAAAATAAATACATTTTAAAAAGACGCATACAAAAGTCAGTAAGTCAGTCAAATAGCAAGGCTTTCACAGAATGCCACACTGATAGAACATTTGTGAATCCATTTCAGTCATGAAATCATGTTCACAGCTTTAATGACACAATCACTGAGGCAAGGGTACCATCACTTCAACATAATTAATGGGGAAGAAGCCAGACTCTCCGTGTAACATCCCTTCATACCAATTCTCATCAATCTGATTGGTCAAAGTAATGATGTCCCCTTCCTTAAAACCAAGCTCGCCTTCGTTTTCTGGCTCAAAGTCATACAGAGCTTGGCAGCAAGGCTGGTCCATGTGCATTGAAGAACCTGCCCCAGCGACAGAAAAGAAAATATTAAAAGAGCTTCAAAGCACCTCAGCGGCCAGAAAGCACCAGAACGATGGGGCAAAACTCCCAGGCAGGCACCTACGGGACAGAGCCCTACACGCTGTTATTCGTTCATCTTTATGAATAGTAAGTTAATCTTAGGAAAATAAAATAAAAAAGCTGATGTTCCAAAGGTAAAGCTCAGCTCTGCGGGCAAGGCCTTGCCAGAAGTTCAACTGAAGTTCAGCCACGACATGTTTTTAAAAATATATCCAAGCATATCCAAGTGCAAGTCATTTGAATATATTCATAAAGGAAGTAGAGGAGAAAGGATTTCATGCTGCTCCCACATAAACAGTAGTAAAATGCATACAACAGGACAAAGAACTCTTGGACCATGTAGTACTTAACATGAAAGCAGTTAATAAACCTCTTTAATACTGAATTATTCTGGTTACTTTATTTGCAACATTGCAGCAATTCCCAAATATTCTCATCCTGGCTCTCTAAGCTATCACACATGCTAGTCATACAGTCAGCTTAAGGACTAATTTATTTCTGAGAAAATCTGCAGAGTGTTGCTAATGCAGTACAGCAATAATGGCTAAGCTCTGAAAAAAAACGCCTGTCACGCTGCTTTTAATTTGCTAATCATGGTAAGGTGTAAGAAAGCAAATTATTAAAAAAGAGAATGGCAGGAAGGAGGGAGCACCAGGAGAACAGGCTGAACAGCGGCTCTGGTGGGAGCTCTGCTGAAACAGCCCAGGCTGAGGAAAGCTGCCGAGCCAGAGCTTTCCGACAGGAAACAGCAGCAACTATCTTCAGAAATACCTGTAGTATTTTTATTTTGCCAGGGTTGAAATGGTACCAGCTCCCTGGAAGAGTCAGTAGCAGAAGGCAGAGCTCCATATAAATTGGTCCTGGCGGGGCTAAGTTATTGCTGCAAACCAGAGATTTTCTGACAGCCAGGTACCTGACAGGAGCTGGAGCACATGTGGCTCATTTTAAGCTCAAAAGAACAGAAAAGAAGTGTCTGGCGGCCTGCATAGATGTTAAAATGCACACGCTGCCTGTGTCCCAGCGTTGGTCTCCAGCCTCCTCCCAGCCATTAAAGAGCTGCTCATCCTGCTCTGGGGGTGAGATTTGCAGCACCAAGTGGCTACAGAAATGTTAAATTAAGCTCCCACATGGTGCCGACCGCCCTAACTGCAGCCATTAGGCAGCTGAAGTGTCCCCCTTCGCTGACACATCAGCGTGGAGCCGTCTCTAGACCGGTCACGCTTGGACAGCACAACGTGAGGAAAAGCCCAGAGCACATTAAGGCAGAGGCTGGCTGTGATTTCTGGAGCAGAACAGGGCTGAAAGCCGAGGGCAATTCAGTGTGAGGTTTTCAAAAGGAACCGTCTGCAGCTGCATCTCCTCTGTGCTCTGCACCAGCGTGTGCACAGGCAGTAGCAAAACTGCACTTTCATCATCACAAACCAGAGGCTTCCTAACACGATGAGCCCAGGCCTCTGTCACAGCTCCTGTCTGCAGATATTTTGATGCTTGTGTTAGATTCCAACATGCGGCAACCAGACCCAACCAGCATTTCCTAGTCAAAGCCCAACAAACACAAAGAAGGAAAGGCACAATGTGACACAGCCTCTAAAGAGAGCTAAAATGAGCCAGATGATGCTCCCAGCTTCAGCCGATTAAGGGGGACTGGCAATGAATTAGAACAAAAACACACTTTTGTTATCTGTGCTTAATCAAAGGAGCTACATAATCCAGGCCATTAAAATGATGTTTCTTGAATCTAGCCTTGTAAATGTGTGCAAGGCATTAGTAGTAAGCAATCCCCACGTGTCAGGAACTGTGTGAAGCAAAATACCATTTCTACTGCAAGGAGCTCATGTTTTGCTTGCAGAACTATGGCAAAAAGCAGGAAAAGCCTCTTAGCACTGCAGGAACTGGGCTGTGGTAGCTGTGCTGGAGGCAGCCCCCTCACCTGGAGCTGTCCTGGGGATTTCTGTAGCTGCACTCAAGACCAAGACACTACCCACCTTGAGTGACACTATCAGGGAAATTAAAAGGCCTAAACTTGCATAGAAACAATGCACAAACTAGGGAAACAGAGCATCAAAGTACTTGTATGTTTAGGATGAAGAGGTCATTTTTATAAATGGAAAGAAAAAAAGAGGGTGATCACAATATGATCCCTCTGTCAGATGGGGACTTGAAAACATTTATGAGAATTTTGCTTAGAGCCATCTGGTTCACATTTCTAGACTACAGATCATAAATCAATACTGCTACATAATTCTGACTCTAAAAGGAACAGAAATGTCCCCCCACTTATAAGCAGGACATATATGCCCCACTGTAACTTTATAGAAATCCATATGGGTAATTTTCTAGCATGGAACAAGAAAAGAAAGAGAAGGATGAGTAAAGACTTCATGGATGATTGTACCTTCTGGAATGGTAAGAAGAGCACCTACAGCACTAGCTTCTTGAGGAGGAAAAAACAAGTATGCAAGAGCTAAGTCCAACATAGTTTTTTTTTGATGTTCTTAACTATGCTAAGCATAGCAAGCCTTGTTAAATACTTCCACAGCCTTCCCTTCATCTCTTCTCATCTGTTCCATAGTTGCTTTGCCTTTTCCTCCCTTCTGATGACACTTACAGAGATAAGCAGTGAGTGAAAACCCATCATTTACTGAGAGGGAAGAGGTTAATGCCATATACTGTGACTAGAAACAACGAATGGAATGGCTCACCCCTTTCCCACCTTAATGAACAGTGGCTGTTTACTCTTCAGTTCAGTCCTTCAATTTTAGTTCGTGAGAACGGCTTCATGCTCCCTTGAGGGCAGATATATAATATCAGCATCCTACAAGCAGAACGCAGCTTAAAAAGACACTAGAAGGAGCACCAAGCTCCAGACTAAGCTGTGCTCGCTTAGCTTCTCATTTCTCTGCCAACTATCTTTAAAAAGGAACAAAGTGAGAGAGAAGAAGAAAATATAGACAATGGGGAGAAAAAAAGGAAGGAAAAAAAAAGAAAAGAAGCAGCTCCTAGATCTCATGCCAAGTGGTGAATGGAGCCTTTGGCTCACTGCCTTCTCTCTATTTTCTTTATGAACATGAAAAAGTGTCTTTTTTCACACTCTTTTCTTTGCAGACTGTTGTCTTTTGTGTTTTGTTATCAGTCTTCTGTCATCACTCACTATAGGCTTGAAGGAGATGGAAAAAAGTATTTTATTCGTGAGAGGAAGAATAGCTATTTTGGTGTGTAGTAATCTGACTAATTATTACCATTCACACAACTGTCGAGGGTTTTTAATCAGCTGGGGATCCTTTGTGGAGTCAGAGCCCATCTCTAACACAGGATTCGGCTCCAAGCCAGTGGATACCACAGAGCAAGAGCTCACAAGTGCAGACATTTGCTGATACTCTAGAGAGCTAAAGGGACATTAATGGGTGTTAAAGGGCACAAAAAGCCTGTGCTGTTCTCAACATTTTTCTTCATAAATATTTTATCAAAGCCATTAAAATTAGTAAAGATCAGAGCTATCTCTCTGAATTTTACGTGTCCAAAAGCTAAGATCTTGAGCTAATCATTTACAGTCTCACAGACCGTGGAGCAAAATCAGCATCTGGAGAGGCGCCGAAGGCGACGTCTACCAGCCACCTCCAGCACCTTTCTTGGGAAGGAGGAGACTGCTCTCCTTGAGCGCCTTCCCAGGCTGTCCTCCACTATCCTGGTTGGACAGAGAGGCTAAAGGGCCAAGCTGAGCTCTGCACCTGAATTTCAGATGGCAAAAAGAGAGTTGAGAGGTATCCTGCAATGAGTCCATTTCCAAAGTGAGGAGACAAACTGGAGCCAAATACTTGGATCCTGATCCCTCATGGTCCATCATTCCCACGGTACAAGCAACAATCCAGCAAAGTGTCTAACAACACATTCAGTTTGCAGCCACAGGCTTACCTGATGATTTTATTGAAGAACTATAAGCAATTCCATTGTGCTGCTGATTATCACCAATTTCCAGGGTTGTAGTTATTACAGGCTTTGACTTAAGTTCACGTTTAGGCCGACTAGATGCTACATTTATTCTGCAATATAAAGGAGAGTAACGAGAGATTTACTTGAAGAAATGGTGTTTCTACTCCTGTGCAGTGCTTTGGCATTTGAAAGGTGGGGAAAACCCTTCTGTTGTTTTGGGAAGCCTGCAATTTATTCACAAAAAGCTGCTCAAATCTAATGCAATATTTGAATTTCAGCAAGTCCCTGCCTCACTTAATGCTGTGATGCTGTTGACAGAGGAATAAAGCTTAACAGCCTGGCTATAAGGAGTGCTGAACATCCACAGCTGCCACTGAGGTTCCGCAGGAGTCCCAGGAAGGAGCTGTCTGGAAAGCTCAGCTGCAAAAGACACACAGAAACCTGGCCAGGCCAGAGGCCCGGGGACTGCGGCTCACACACTGCTTTTTCATTAGAGAAAATGAGAATCAGGGTCAGCAGGAGAGCCGTGAGGGCTCAGGGGCCCTCCCTGCACCTGCGTGGGGCCCCGCTGAGAGCTGCCGGAATCGCTGCTCAGGGCAGCGCTGACAGACACGGCGGCTCCCGCGCTGCTCCCACTGTCCCATCCTCCAGACCACGGATATCAGGATTACACTATGGTGACACTCAGGCCATCTAGGTCTCCCATTTTCTGTTGCTTCTGATGAGCAATATATAATAAATTAATGCAAGTTTTCTTTTCCCCTCCTGTTAGCACGACACAAAGTGTCTGGGCCTTGCACAAGTCCTTTATGCCACAATTGTGCTCCTAGCCAGGCGGCAATTTCCTTACACTGCTGCAGAATACCCCCGAATCCCATGAAAACAGACCTACTTCTCAGCAAAGCTTCCAAAATATGGCTAAGAAAGTGCAAATAAATTTAAACCTACAAACAAATGGGCACTGTCCTGGTTAACTCCTGCAAAAGGGAGCAGGGGATCTGCACTCGCTCAGAGCTTTCTGTGCAGGTAACTGCTGGGCACTTCAGGCTCACACTGCAGCCAAATGTTACCAGGAAGCAACCGTTTACAGCAGTAAAATCCACTAAGGTGCAGAGTGCAGCAGACACGTAGTCGTGAGATGTTACTACAAAATCTGCTGCTTTAGTATCTTTCTCATCCATGAACCTCTGCTGCAAAAGAGGTTCGAAATGTTCCAGTGGGTTCAATCTTACCGGTTTTGCAGCTTGCTCTGCAGATCCTCCAAAATTTCTGTGGATTGTTTATGGTAATCTAGCGCTGCTTCTACAAACACGGCCAACTGGCTAACTTGCTCTACCTGAAACACAGAGAGGAAAATAGTTTGAGGTATTTAGCTGAAGGATAAACAAAAAGGTCATCCACAACAAACCTGCTATCGCTGATGCCTTGTGGGGGCTATTGAAAATGAGCCTATGTGATTCCACCACAGAAACTGCCGGTTGGAACTGGAACAAAACTGAGGTGTAATTTCTAGTTCACTAACTCAGGGCTGGGTCCTGCAGTCATTTCCCTTCACGTTCTGCAAATCCCTTTTACATTCAACTTCCAAGCCTGTCAATCCCCAAGGCCGAAAACAGTTAAAGGACACGACCCCTTAGCAGGTGGAAGGGGGGCTTTTCTGTGCAGAAAGGATGGGAGAAACAAAGCCATGACACGTCTTCTAACTCACACCCATTTGTGTTTACTCATGATGTTTACAAATTGCAATTCCGAACTGGTTCACATTTACCTCACTAGATGGCAGCATTTATAAACTGAAAAATGAAACATGATTTATCTGCTTGGATTTATAAAGTAATAGCCAATCATTCAAGAATATGAATGCTGGAGAAAAGCTGAATATGAGGGTAAAAGAAAAAGAAAAATATCTTCATAGGCCAAGTAACAATCCCATGCTTCTAATGCAAACTGAAAAGCTGGAGCTGTAATATAGATACAACAGTAACAGACTTGCCCTCTTCCTTTCAGATGATTTTAGGAGGACAGATCCCAAGTTCCCATTCCAACACTATGTCCTTAGGCACTGGACTACAAGAAGGTATCTGAAGATATTTTCTGCTTGGATCTGGGGCTGTTTTGTGCTATACTTGGTCTGCTCTTACTCACTTGGAAAGATTATTAGAAATTCTGCTGGGAGTCCAGGAGAGCCAAACACTGTCACACAGTGTACATAAATGAAACACACAGACCCAAATCAACAGCTGATACAACTCCATCAAAGTCCTGAGAAAGTAATGGAAACCAGCTGAGCATAATACACAAAACACCTGGATTTTGGACAGGGTGGTCAGAGAAGATGGATAGACAAGGACTGTCCAGACAAGACAACTAAGAGCCAGGAGGGATAGGGAAGTGGGAATCGGGAGGAGAGAGGAGACTGTGAGGGAGCCAGACAAACAAGAGTGACTAAAAGCCACTTAGCAAGAGGAGCCTGGGACTGGCTGAGTGGGAAAGGCAGGAAGATGGGTATGATAAGGAGCACATGCATAAGTGTCTGCGTGGGAGGTTTGGAAAGTGCTGTGCAAAAAGCCTGAGAAAGATGTGGATCAGGACTGAGGCTGGGTGAGACACCTGGCAAAGGGGGCTGGGAGCCAGGGCACTGCGAGCAGAGACTGCAGGGCAAGAAGACTAAGGAAGAAAGCGGGAGTACCGAGGAGAGAAAGGCATTGCAATCAGGATCTCTGCAAACCTTAAGTATTTGTTTTTGCCCTTAATCTTCCACATAAACATACCTTTGCACACACCAGTCAGGAAGGCCACGTCTCCTGCTTTCAGGCAGAAAAATGGCCTGGATGACTGATAAAATCTCCTTCCAGAAGTCTTTTCCTAGATGCTCTCATGACTACGTGGGAAAAATCATGTCCCTGCAATTCCTCTGTGTGTGCACAGGAGGAGGAGAAGCCCAAACGGCCACAGCTGCTGACCATTTAGTCATGATTCAAGATGAACTTGAAATGCGAGCCAAAGATGAAGTGCCTCAGCACAACCCATACAAACTTTATGCAGTCATTTCTAGATCCAAAATCGCCCACTTACAGACCAGCCACCAAGTTCTATCTATAAGCTCAGTTGCCCAGAGGCAAAAGCTCATGGTTCAAGCAGTGAGTCTGTACCAGGGTCTGACCTGTTCTCTCCCACAGACTTCCCTGTACTTGGCTCCTCAGGTGGTTCATGGTTCATGGATAATGAAGCCACGAGACCTCTGTGACCATTTTGTCCAAGCCTGGGTCACTTCATAAGACTGTGCTGAATTCTCAAGCCCTCCCATTAAGTGAACACACTACATCCCTCCTGGACAAGGGGAAGGAAGCACCCCCTCATCCTGCAGTCTGCAAGCGTGAAGCGTGGGCCAGGCTTTCTCTGACCCCACACGTTTCTCTCTCTTGTGTATTGCAAGAAATAAAGCATAGGGACAGGCTTACATCATTTTCTAAGAAGTTGAACATGCTTCTTTCAGCCAGTTCCTTCGACTCTTCAAATTTTTCTACTGCTAGTTTGACTTCCTCATCTGGTATCTTCCCAAGACGCTTCTTTTTATAATCATAATCCAAACGGCGACCTTCCAGTTTCTTCAGATGATGCTAAACAAGACAGAATGCTTAGGAAGAGGTCAAATGGAGACAGGCCCAAACACATCCATTGTGATTTGTAAGTAGATTTCCTTTATCAATGATGGAATTTTTTGGCAGAATCACAAAAATACAAAGACTGATGGAATCTCAGAAACCTATTATTATTATTATAAACCCATAATTATTTTTCATCAGTTCAGAAGAACTACAGGTGAAAATAGTCATGTGTATCACAGGAGACAGTTACAGATATCATTACTTTTTTTGCTATACTTTCCACATACTATTACATATAAGCAAATAAAATAACTTCAATTTCTGCATTTCATCAAGTTTTTAAATTGCTGATTACCCAAGTCTATTGGAATCAGCAGACTTGGAGAGAGGCAGTGCCTGGCTTTCTTTTCCATTGCCATATTGTAAACAAAAGCATTGAAAAACAAACTTCAAAGGTTAAAAATGTGTTCTCCAGCACCCTGTATTTTTCCCCAGTGGTACATGGCACTCATGGCACTTTTCAGATCACTCAGTGGTTGCCCTGAACAACCTTTTCAAAAGTCAAATTCAGCCTCTATAATAGGTAAACAGAGATGGCAAATTATGATAAACAGTTAACAGTGTAACAGTTTTAACAGTATAAATCACAGCCCACTTGCATGTTCACAGCCATTAATAAAATATAAGCTAAAATAAATAGCAGTAGATAAGAATATTCATTTTCTTCCCTATCTTTCTGGTACAGAAATGATCATGTAAGCAAACTGAATAAATTAGGCAACAGTGAGAAACAGTGAGCCACTGCTTTCAAGCAGATCCAGCACTGTTTTGCTAGACACTTGGCGTAAGCACAGTGAGCTCATGGGGCTTGTGCTTTCAAACTTTTGTTCCAGGGAACTAGAGCTTCACTGACTGATTTTTGATAAGCTCTACCTGGGAAAACTTACCCCAATCTCTTTTAAATCTTTGTCTTGCAATAACTGTAGAGGATCAATGAAATTTTGTTTGACATTAATATCGAGTGAGTCTTTCACCTCTGCCATTTGTTTCATGCTTTCACCAACATCCAGTAGTGCAACGCCTGTGGTAAAAAATATCCTATTTGTAACATATGTAAAAGCAAAACAGGAAATATATCTTAAGAAACAGTCCACGTCCTATCCCAGGCCAGGACTTTCTATTCCTCCATGTTTCCTCTCACTGGTTCTCTTTTTCTCCCATATCAAAAAGCACCCACCAAATCATGTTGCAGTGGGGCTGCAAATTCACAGCAGGTAAACCTACACACCAGGCAGGCTCGGCAGGGCAGCCCTGTCTCCAAATTCTGGCTGTTAAGTTCCAGTGTGTTTTGAGAGAAAATGGGTAAGATTGGATTTACCCAAGATTTGTAGCGTAGCTGCCTGGAGAAGATTTTCATACACACGACAAAACATATATTCGAAAAGCACTGCTCCAAAGCACAGAGGCACCAAATGACCAGAAAAAAAAGCAGCTTCTTTTTTGAGAAGTAAATTACAGGACTTTTCCTCCTTAGTTCACTTCTTAAATGCAGAGTAACAGGATTTTTTTAAGCTAAAAAAAAACACAGTGAATCTAAGGATCATCATGAATTATTTAAGTTTGGCAACTCAGAAACTAAAATAGGTATCTTAATAATAAGAATTGTCAGACAGCATTAATAACATTATTATCAAAACCATCTGCAACAGATGCTTTCGTAAAATACAGTGTATTGTTTATTGTATCAATCACTCCCTAATTACTGTTCTCGAACTTTCCCTCTTACCTGCAATAACTATGTACATCCATTACATCATTGAGTAATTGTACTCTGCAGAAAACATTATATTGAAATATTCACAAAGGAGATACACAAACTCACCAAACATAGAATCATCTCCAAGCTCCCTGCCATACCGTATCATGCAGTCTCCCAGGAGGCCCTCGGTTTGGGGATAGCCTGTGGTTTTAACTTGTCCTCTGATCTTTGACATAGTGTTCAGCATTCCCAGCTTGGCTCTGTATGCTGAGGAGTACAAGAAAAAATGACCAAGTTATAACATCATTTTATAAACATATATTTAAATCAATAAATCACTTAAAAAGTAACGTCATTAAGCAACTGTTGGCCTGTAGAATTTAAAGCCTTTTAGAGACAGTACTTCATAATCTAAGGTTGAGAGATGACTCCATTAGACAGCCAGGGTCTTATGACATCGTTTTCATTCCCACCTGAAGGATATCGTTTCTCTGGGCTGATTTACACTGGGACTGCTTGTCACCTTCTGCTGACAGTTAACCAAACTCTTGCAAACTCTTCTATTCCAAGTTCCACAGCAAGCAAATGCAGAACAGATACAAGTGCAACCAAAGCCAATTCTATACTGTTGCTTCTGAGAATTGTGCACCTTCTTTGCCCTTATTTTCCTCATTTCATTAATCAAGACATAAGACTTTATTCTGCAGAATGGCCTGATACATACAAAGCAATTTACTGTTGTCTTGAAACTATGATGAGAGTATCAGGTGATTATTCCTACAATGGCTTTCCAACCTACTCCTTACTGTCATCAATCACAGGCAACAGCCCTAGCAGGCTGTTCCTGAGGCATGTGAGCTATGGTCACAGGTTGCATCTTGAGTAACCCACCTGGGCCTTGGTAAGCACTGACTCCTGCCATCCTTACACAGGCAGGACCCACTAAACCCTCCTTCAGGACACTGCAGCTCGTAAGGCTCCCCAACACACAGCTTTTCCAGAAGCCACTGGGACTACAACCACACAGGAAAACCTGATAGGCCGTTCCCCTCAAAAACACAGATCCAACAGCCAACCTAGACAATGAATCTATCTCTTGGCTGATAAACTCAGTTACCCATTGTAAATGCAAGTGGGCCTCCTTTACTCCCTCCTCCCCCCAAAAATAGCATTTGAAACCTCTACTAATATGTCTAGGACTCTTAGGTCACTGACACATGGCAGAGCCCATAAGAAGCAAAACTTTGCTTGAAGGTGATAACGGCAGGAGAAAAGCAAGAGTTGACCTCCCCACGAACGGACAACCTGCAGTATTCCCAACAGCAGCGATATACATGTTAAACTTGATAGTTTTGTTGCTTTTTTTTTTTTTTAAAAATAATATCTGCTGAAGAAAACGTTGGCTCTCTCTCTTCTTCAGGGATCCACATCCCTCTCCAGGAAATCCAGCACAAGCAGGAACACACATCCCAGACCCGCTGCACACGTGGCTGCCGTGCCCAAGAGGCCCGAGGGCTGGGATGCATCCAGCCTTGCTGCACGGGAAGAGGTGCCTGAGCCTTCCAGGAGCCTCCACTTGGGATGAACTGCTAAGAAAGAGGACAATGTCCAGCTAAACCTGACATAAGTCGTTCCTTGCCTTACCTGGATTTGGCTGGAGATACTCTGTTGATTTGGACAGAAGCTCAGCTACAGCTTTATTAGTGACATCAATTTTCTGAAAAAAAAGTAAGAGAAAAGAAAGGTAGCAAAAATCTATGACCAGAAAGCTTATCCTCTTGGTAGAGGTACATTGTTCTCTTTGACTATGAAATATTATTTAAAATAAACCAAATATGATAACTTAGAATAAAATGCTATGTCACAGTTCTGCCATACACCAAAATATATTAATTAGCACATAGTGCTAGGAAGAGTAGAAAGTTTGGATCAAAATGTAGGGACCTGATTACCCTTCAAAGCCATTAATCATGAATACTGCTTATAGAGCCCAGGCTACAACTTTCCTGGCAGCCCAAGAGTTTTCACTCACTGCTTTTCTCCAGAGTTGCAGAAAGCTGAGAATGTCTTAGCTCACAGTCCTGGGGTCAGTGCCATTTAATGCAGTAGTTTGCACTGTCTTCCCATCTGATAGCATCTTACATGCTATCAAAATCACATTTTTGGGTTGCTTCTCTTCCCTCCCTTAGGGCTTGCACATTATTTTTCCCCCTATAATATAGACCAGTGAATAGTTATTCTGAAGCCAAAGAAACTGAAACCTAGGGGCCTGTTTGGACCATAAATTCAGAAAGTGTGTGCTGGAAAATGCACTCACACCAGACTTTTTTCCTTAATCTGCCAACAGTAAAAGCTGTGACCTATGTCTTCTATGTGCATTAAAATACAGAAAGAAGACAGGGGCAATGAAATAGCACACAAAAGCTAAAATAGCAGAATCTGGGAGTTATTGTTTAACTCATAAATGACACTGTTAATAAGAGGTTAAAAATACCTTCATTTCCACAGCAAACCATGACAGTTTCTAAACACATTTTAATTCTGTAGCAAGGAAAAATTTGGCCTCCATAGTTTGATTTTATCATAAAAAACATCAGATAGGAAGGAGTGCATTTAAAACAAGTCACTAAACACCAAAGACCTCTTGTCCAGCACAAGCAGCAGAGAAAAACAGATCTTTGATTCCCAGTAGTTGAATGTAGAAAAAAACATAGTGTTTTCCTTACCCTTTCCATCTCCTGAAACTCTTCATCTAATTTTGTTCCTTCTGCCCCACTTATCTTTTCGCTAAACAACTGTGAAAAGACAACAGGAAAAAAAAATACATCACTATTTTATTAGAGAATAATCTGAGAACCACAGAAATCTCTTGCAAAATAGAGAACAATCCAGGACCATTTGAGGCAGCTACGTGAGAGAAGAACAACCCCTTCCTGGAAGGGAAACACATTCCAAGAGAGAGGAAAACAGTCGAATTCCCACAAAGGACACAGGTAGAGAGGAACACGTCGGGTGCTTAACCAGTTAATGGTCTCGTGGCACGGTCCTTCTCATGCTGGAGCTGTCAGATCCATCTCCACAGGCGCCTCATCACAAATAACCCATTTAGCTGCTGGCCAAAGCAGTGAGTAAGCAGAGAGATGGGGTAAAGAAACATTCCCTGAAGTCTATAAAGTCTATAAGTCTATAAAGTCTGCTGTGAGCTCCCCACATAACTGATCTACGATTCAAGTGGCCACTATTCAGTTTTACCACCAGTTTACTTCACATTGGCCTGATTAGGCTGCACTTTACTCTTCTCACATTAAAGACCACAACAGCTTTTGTTCTGATCAGACTGAATTTAGGAGTTGTCAAGCTATGCTACCACTCCCCAATTACCAGCCAAAGGATAGCCAATTAATTATTGAAAATAGCTGCACAAAGGAGACAGCTGCTGAATTTCAACTCTCTGACTACTTGATGAGCATCATTTACATGAATTTCATCAAGATGCAAAATACTCTGAACTTAAATAGAAGCTTGCTCAGTGGTGGGACTGTGTAATTGTGAGACAGTATCCATCCCTTTTTACGAGTCAGCTAATCAAAGGCATTACTACCACCACTTGAGACACACATACAGTGTGAGAGCTTGGCACTGTTTGCATGGGGAAATCCTGACCTTCATCTCCAGATGGGGAACCACTGGTCAGGGAGTCCACCCCATTCACCAAGGTGCCAGGACTGGAGTTCTCTGCATCTGTGAAATATTTCCTTCTCTCAATGTCCTTGTAACTCCCTCCATCCCACTTCACAGAGACAGAGAAGCTGGGAAAAAAATGCCCCTAAATATAAATACGAAAAGCTCCTCACCCCACGGTGCTACTACATCTCCTCCATGGCTACACACAACAGTAACCACCCAGCCACGGGTGCCAGCAAAACCTGCAGGTACCTGTGACAGAAGGGACGTCCCCCTGCACAGAGACACCCGCGGTGGGTGGCAGGTGAACAGGCCTTGGTGGAGCTGCCTGCCAGATCCTCTCGTCTCACACTGAGAAACTCATTAGGACCTTGTCTAAAACATAATGCACAGGCTCTGGTGGGCTGGCCGTGGAATTTCCTTGGGAAACAAACCTGAGAGAGGAACAAATCGGCTTTGAAAGAAACCCCTCAAATTATTGTCATTTCTAATTAAACTTTGTACATCCAATTGCTGTTGAAAAGGCAAACTGCCATTTAGCTGTATATTCTCACCAAAAAAAATGCAAATAATCATCTTCTAAGGCGTTTATATCCTCAGAACTTCCCATGATAAATCTTTCTTTTTCCATAAATATAATAATGAGATTTTGTTCTCGGACTAGTTCTCTGCTATTCTTATTTTTTGGAGATAATGGGATTTTCTTTTGATTTGTGCTGCTGCAATGAGGCAAGAACAGAGAACACAGAACTGTCTGCAGTTTAAAGCAAAACGTACAGCTTGCCAAAATTCTGCACTAAAAGGCCTCAGGCTTCCATCTAGTTTTTCAACATTTTATTCAAACTATGTAAAGATTTATACTGGTTGTTGCACAGGAATAGTGCACTTCTCCCTTCTCATATGGACCGTAAAAAGGAGCTTCAGGAAAATACTGTCCAAGAGCACTGCTTTGTATATCATCCCCACTCGTTTTCAAGCACAACACTTTTCATATATCATTAAGGAAGGTTACTGAGCTCTGCAAACTGCCAAGGATATCCCAGATCAACACAGAGCTGATAAAATTCTCAAAACAATTACCCTATTTCTTATTATATCCACTGGGTATCTTATAACACAAGTCAATGAGAGACTTGCCAGCAATACCTGCACACACATTCTGGCTGCCTTTTTCCCTTGTTTTGTCTTTCCTTTGCAAGAGCCCTGCCCTGGGATTCACCCATCACACTGCAGCTCTTCAGCTTCACTCGTTCCCCCAGTAGCTGATGGAGCCCTTGATTAGCCAGCAAAACTCTCCTGCTCACCACGAAATCACCAAATACTATTTAATGACTTAAAGAAAGATATCTTGTTCTATTAAAGACTTGTTAGCTCTTAATGGCTCTGCACCAAGCAACTGCAGCTATTTTATCTTGAAGGAAATATCTGTTGAAACTTTAATGGAATGGAAAATTCCTATATTTGTCATAAACATGCATACTGTCAAACCCATGAGGCAAAACCTACATTTCAAGAGAACTCTTTTAGTAAAAAAAAGCCAAAGCTATGGAAATATTTCTCATTTCTCTTCCTCCCTCTAGGAATGAAATAGGCAATCAGTGGGGAAAACTGAGAGATCCTCCCAAACTGAACACGCAGAAAGCCAGGAAACAATACAACTAGATGGCTGTATTTCCCACAGAAACATAACATCAGCGATCCAATTGCCCTAATACATTAAGATATATCTTTAAATCTACTATTTATCACAAAATACTTAATTCCAGTATGGCTTATGCACAGCAGTTATGCTTTTCTTAACAAATCATTAAAACTTTCAGTTATTGCCCTGCAGCCATGTAATTGTTTGTTTGGTGTTAAATTATTACACATAGAGGATTTAATGCAACTTGACAATCCTAATGGCTTTCTGAAGGCTCTTATTAAAGGCCATCATAAACACGGGAGGAACAACACAGCTGGCAAGGCATCTCCTGGCTACAGGAAAACTGCAGCCTTCAACCTGCTGAGCAGGGAGAGGGATTTTTTCCTCCCAGAAGGCTTATTTAGATTAGGGAATCAAGATGCCAGCCTGTCTTCTAGATCAAAAGTAGTTTAACTTCAAATACCCCCAATTCCCTGTTTTGTGCTTCCAAGTCCCACTCCTAGGCTGTGGGCACTGCTTGCGTCTCCTCCTTCCCCCTCGCTGGGTTTTGGAGACATGACTCATGGAGATGCTCAAAGCACAGGGTGGCATCCACGTGGGTTTGGGAGATCTCCAGAGAAGGAGCCTCCACAACCTCCTTGGGCAGCCTGTGCCAGGACTCTGTCACCCTCACAGCAAATAAGTTCTTCTTCATATGGAGATGGAACTGCCTGAGTTTCAACTTGTTACCCCTTGTCCTGTCACTGGCCACCACAGAGAAGAGTTTGGCCCCCTCTTCCCTTTCTCCCCTCAGGTACTTATACATATTGATCACATCTCCTCTCAGTGTTCTCTCCCATGTCCCTCTTGTCCTGGGGAGTCCAGAACTGCCCCCAACACTCCAGGTGCGGTCTCAGCAGAGGTGGCTTCCTGAGGGGCAGGATCAGGATTCTCCTCCCTGACCTGCTGGCAACATCCTCCTGATGTAGCCAGGAGCCCATTGGCCTTCTTAGCCACAAGGGCACAGCTGCCTCGTGGTTAACTTGGTGTCAACCAAGGTCCCTCTCTGCAGAGCTGCTCTCCAGCAGGTCAGCTCCTAATCTGTACTGATGGCTGGGGTTATTCCTGACCAGGTGCAGGACCCTGCACTCGTCCTTGTTGAACCTCATGAGGTTCCTCTCTGCCCAACTCTCCAAGCTGTCCAGGTCCCTCTGAACGGCAGCGCTGCCCTGCAGAGTGTTGGCCTGGTACTCAGACAGAAACAAGGTGCCCCACACAGCAGAGCCAAGCTCAGCAGCAGTGACCCAAATGGAGACAGGACAACGTGACACTTTCCTCCTGAAGAGCTGCAGAAGATGCTGAGACCAGCTCAGAGCCATTGCAGCCTCTTCAGGCCTCTCCTTGTGCTCCCAAAGCCTCCCCAGACACACCAGCAGGCACTAAAAACGGAGACTCCACTGCACATACAAGTGGGCAACATGCACCTACAGAAAGATTTTTTTCAGGCTCCCACAAAATGTGAACAACGAGGAAAGAAAGCCAAATTACAGAAATGTGCCAGTACTTGAGGCTGTTCTTCTAATTATATTGACAGAGCTCGCATTAGCCTAATGCTTTGGAGAAAATCCAGCAAACTCTGATTTTAGAGGCTAAGCACTAAACGATGGCAAAAACTCCTTGGTTGCCTTGGTATGTTGTGTTTTCAAAGAAAACAAGCATACTCTTGCTCTCATTTACTTGAAAGAGAAAAAAAATTTTCAGAACCGCAAAATAAATAAAGGATCCACTGCAAAGTCAATGTAGGTTTCAGTCGTGCAAACACCCCAAGCACTCTGGCTTGTCTCCAGCAACACATTTAAGTTTGCACTTAAGTAGGTGCTTAAGAGTTCTGCTGGATGGAGGCCAGTGTGCTCAGCACCTGCGGCGCGAAGCCACCAAGGGCCCTCACCTGGACGGGGAAGCGGCCACGGGCTGTTTCCACTGCCAGGCTCCCAGCTACTGATCCCTCCAGAGCACTTAGGGGAACAGTCACAGATTTCTGAGAGGAACAGCGAGAACTGCTTTTCAAAATATTAATCAAACAGCGAAACTGGGTCCTACTGCCTTTGAATTAAAATTATGTAGTGCAAGAAGCTGCACACTGGAAATTATATTCTTGTTATTGCTCTCATGGCTACGTGAGCAGTATAAAATCATGCTGGATTCAGCGGCGCTCGTACATAGGTATTTAAGGATGTGACGTTTTCTCTTTCAGTAACAGGTTCTATGCAATTATAAAAATGTAATATAATAATGGTTTAGAAGTTATATAAGACATATTAACATCAATTAAAAATTATGATCATCTTGTGAATACGAGGATTAAACCAGTATACTTGCGCTACTTACTGCAGACTACATTTTTGTACAGATGCAGAAAGACCGACAAAAAACTACAGACAATTGGATGATGCCCCAGCAGCCCAAGGTGAAGCACCAACATGGGGCTCCATTTCTAAGGCATGAAGAACACAAAACATACAAAGAACTGTGTTGCTTTTAAGGATGCACTAAGAGAAACTTAATAACATACAACTTAAATGGTGCTATAATATTTTCTAATTTAAAAAAAATTATACAAACTATGTATGAAGTAACAGACTGAGTCCTGTTAACAGTTTTAGAGCACAGATGTTTTTTGTGGGAAATTCCATTCCCTCCAAAAAGAGGCCATCTATAAGGACACCAGGAATCTCGAGGGCCTGCTTCCCAAGAAGCTAAACATACTTTCTGTACCAAGAAACCTCTGAATCACACAGACCTAAAATCAAACAGATACCCAGGGGTACTGCAGGGTGTTTATGCTCACAGGGAATATTCTTAGCCCTACTAACACTTATGAAACCTGAACTTCATTATCTGTAACCTCTCATACAAACAGACTAGAAAAAGAGCAGTGAGATCACAGTAGATTTTTTTTGGAAGACAGATAAACCTGGGTATAAAAGGATGAAAAGAAATAGGAGAAAAATACATTTGCAGCTTGACTCAGCCGGGAAGCAGATCCCTGGCATGTGTATTTCTTGCACAGAGACATTCTGAGAGCTACTGACATGACATTTACTGTTAACGTTCACACGTGCAGACCTGCAGAACACGTTGTTACTGAATATAGGTGCTCGCTGAGGGCAAATCCTGCACAGCTGCCCGTGGTGCAGAGAGGTCCAGGCTGAGCCCCCCGTGGTCAGTGCTATCTATGGACCTGGCCCACCCAACAGCCCACGGGCTCGCACAGAAACACATCTTCACTGCAAGGTGTGTGGCCACGGCCAGGAAGGCAGTCAGAAGCAGCATCATCCTGCATAGAAAGGAAGCTCTGGTTGCACATGCTGGGTTCAAGGAAAGCCTGGCTCTGAGCAAGGGCACAGGTCCCAGCCCAAGTGGCCTTCAGAGCGCCAGAAACAGCCCAGCCCCAACCCAAACAGCCACCTCCCAACAAAACCCTCCCTGCTCCATCAACGGGCAGCTCTGCTTCCAGCCTAGCAGCGTTACAGGTTCACAGTGGGGCAGGCAGGAATTCTCGCCGATTGGGCTTCTTCTATGAAGAGCTCTTTTCTGCTCTGTACTTCAAGAAAGTAAGAGAAAAATGAGGTTACTCATTTTATGAGTGCCTTCTTTTCTTCAGAAAGGACTTGCACAATGAAGGAAAAAGAAAGGAAGAAAAGATGTTACTAATGCAATTAGTTGAACTTTTCTTTTCCCCCATGGTGAAAACAAACGTTTTCTGCCTCACAGGAATGTTCTTACAAAGGGAACACTTCAAAAGAGAAGGCATCTGTCGTGAAAATGCTAACGAGGGCCTAGCAGAGCAGCCAGTACCATGCACAGGATGTGGGTGTCTGACCCCTTCCAAACGGGTCCAACATCCTTGCACTCCTTTCTGCTGCAGAAATTCAGCATCTGTAAAGTAAGTGGCAAATATTTTTGCTCTATGAAAAGATCTTCAATTGATCAGGTAACTGGAAGTGACTGGCATTAAATAAGACAGATGGTTGTAAAAACATTGGACACCGCGATAGCCATGGTGCTGCAGGACATGAAAAGCAACAATAACTTTTAATGAATTTCTGTGTGTTACTTGCTCTATCTATGAAATAAATTAATCTTGAGTTTGATTTTCCCAGGCAACTCTGCCCATATTATTCCTATCATCTAATACTTCTCATATGCATTTTTTTGCTAACACTTTGGAGTTTCACTTCTATTTTTATTTCAAAAATGAAAACATCAAATATTACATTATAGCTCTGCCTGCTCCAGAAGTTGTTCTGCAGGAAGCCAGGCACAAGAAGCCTGTGCCAGGAGCTGACTCCCAACCAGGGGCAGGAATGCTGAACACGCGCTGTACTTGGTTGACACCCAAAATCTCACACCCAGCTCATCCAGGCAGACACCATCAATCAGCCTTATTAAAAAAGTCCATCCAAAAGCTGGGTAAATACAGCTTGTGTAAGCTAGACCTACATAAAGAAGCCTGTCCATTGAGAATGGGGCTCCTGCCTTCTAAGCATCGTTCCCTTTCAGATGCCTCTGGTCTGAATTCTTAACATACTTCAAAGCATTTTATCTTCACTCTGATTTGGCTCCTTCTGTGGCATTCCAAGAACCTCAGGTTTCTCATTAAAAGCAAAACCATGCTACTTGTGCTGCTGATATTGCTTGTTGATACTTCTGAATTCCAGTCTTGCTATTCCGAGTAGGAGCTGCTTGTTAACCACTGCGAGGGGTTTTGAGGCCACGGGAACAAATGAGCGACCAGCGGGTACAAATTCAATGACACTTTCAGGTTTCCAAAACCCCAGTAACCCAGCAGGGAAAGTGGAAGCCTAAATAAGAGATTGAATTTGGGGTTAAATTGAATTGTCGCTGGTCACACAGTAAGAAGTGCTAACTCTGATATTAGAAAGCCAGAGTCCCAGCTCCCCATTTTTGCCATGAAGAATCCTGCTTTCTGTAAACTATTCCATGTGTATTTCTGAAGTGGAAAAGGGAGTGAAAATTATATTTACAGGACACAAATTGGGGGCTGTCATTTATGATGATATTGTGACTAAGCTTTATTACAAGAATTTCAGATTTTGTTAGAGAACAAAATTAAAGCATACGCACGTACAATCTGTGGAAAATAAATATATTTTCGTTGTAGACTGTCTGTCAGAAAAGTGGTCTGAAAGTTATTTCTGCTTGTTTTCCATGTTCAAATTAATTGATCAGCTGTTTCCTCTGCCTTATGGATTTTCAAATTCTGTATGTTAACACTCTTTAAAATCTGAAAAATCACATTATTTTCCTGCTGATCCATGCAATCATAGATTATTCCAGTTTCTAAATAACTGCAATCTTACAAAAGACAAAGAATCAATATCAGCCCAACCTGTGCAAACAGGCCGGCAGAAAGTCAGATATAGGAGAGAACAATTTCCTCTTTACCTTACAAAAAAAATCACCAAGCAAGGGAAAAATAAGAATAGAACAACAATAAACAAACAAAGGGGTAGAAAGACACAAGCAAAAGAGTAGCATGAAATAACGCAGTAACTCAGTAGACTGGGATGGGCTATTGAGTTATTAACTACAGGCAAGACCAAAGCTAACACAACTGTGTAATCTCGGTCACAACCGAAATAGCGAGTTTGGCAACAGCAAGCTCAATTCCCCATTCCCGATCAAAAGCCCCAAAAAAGGAGACCCCGAGGTCTCTTTGCTGGTCCTGAACCAGAGCCAGGACCTGCGGTCAGGGCGTGTGAGGAAAGTCTCTGCGCTGGTGTCAATGGTCTGCGGATAGACTGAGGGCGGGTGATTGCAGGGTTCCTAATCCTGTGTTTAAATCCTACCTGCAATATCATAGCTGGGTAACAAACACCAGCAATAACAGAAGATAGAGCTATTTGAATAGCAGGTATTTCTGGAAAGCCAGGAAACTGACTCTGCTTTTGCTTCAAGAGAATGGAATTAATCTTTCACATATTTAAAAAAAAAGAAAAAAAAAATCAATCACCAGGTATTAGGAATCTTGATGCTTTGGAAAGCTCCGGCAAAGGCTTATCCAAATCTCTAGGCATATAAAAGCTTTTTAACAATCTGACCCAGGAGACTCATCTAGAAGCACACAGGATTCAGGCTGACAAAGTGAGACAGTTGAGCCACATTTCAGATTCCAGCTGAGGGGCTGCACCAACTACTGCTGCCTTATTATCATAGTGCCTTCTCCTCATGCAACACTCTGTCCTTGTGCTGGCGCAGGCAGCAGGGGCCACGGGGCACCTCAGCAGCCCCATCTCCCTCAGCAGCCCCTTCCTGCCCTGGACTCACCAATTCCTCATGGACAACCTCTGCCCATGCCCACTCTGCAACTTTCCTTTCTCTATTACTAATGTCAGAGTTAGCAAAATAAAATTTTTTAAGGAAAATGCAACAAAAGTCACTACTTATGGGAAAGTAGGATATTTAATGCATCTACAATATAGTCACTTGAAATCCTACTTGAACTCTTCTTGATACTTTGTATATTTGATTTGTGAATCTGGGAGAATTTAAGTGTACTCAAAGTGCAGGTTTGCTGAGGGTCCCAGCTACAGGTTTTGGTCAGGGCAGGCCTGGAGACGCCACAGGGATCAAGCACCAGCGGAGAGAGGACACAAGGGAGGCGACTTGGGCAGGAAGGATGCAGCAATTCAGCATATTCCCCAGACAGTCTCTACCACTAGGATCCTGCAGACGATTAAAAGGTCGCTGAGGTTTTGGTATGAGGCAGCAACACAAACATCACTCGTCCTCCTTGGTGACAGGGAGCAAGACTGACACTGCTCCACGTCACCGAGGCTGCATCAATGCCATGAGCTCAAACACTAAGGCCAAAGTCTGCTCTTCGCTACAATGCCATCCTCATGGAATTGGGAAAAATAAACGTAAGAGCTTGGCTCAGTGCTCAAAAGCAGAGTGAGGAGGACGGAAAGGGAAGAGGAAAGATGAGGGCTCGTGTGGCCGGCACCGAGCCCGTGGACCAGGCTGGCCCGGCAGCCGGCCCGCGCGCCTCCCTCAACGGCACAGCACAAAACCTTCCAATCAGGGGATTCATAAAGCAGATTCCAGGATATTGTGGGTTTCGATTGAAACCAGCCTAACTAAAGTCCATTCTTCATTGATGCTAAAGCACCTCACACAAGCAAAATATTAACACTGCTGAACTGCAGAAATTTCAAAAGAAAAAAGCATTTTCTCAGGTTAGTGGGACAGCAGTGGGACAGAGTCACTGGTATAAAGCACAAATGCTGGCTCTGATCACCACAAGGCACTTGATCATAATATCTTATATTTAGCATCTCCTTCTTATATTATACCAAATGAAATTATCAGCATAGCTAAGGCCAGACTGTCTGCTAGGGCTCTCAAGCAAAGCACACACTGTTACATGACCCGGGGCTTCAAATGATGGGTAAAAGCAACTCCCCAGTAGGCAAGTCTGGGTAGGAGGAAATGAAGCACTTTACTCCAGCATTGGATTAAGCCTCAAAAACAAGTGAGAGGAATAAAAAAAATAAATAATAAAAAAGGAAAAAAAGAGAGAAAAGAAAAGAAAAAAAGGAAAAAAAAGGAAGAAAGAGCTGTAGAGCTGTTTTTTCCTCCTGCACATACATGATGAAAGCCTATTCACTGCTTTTGCATATGGCTTATGTTTTTTCTGGGTTTGTATCTTTTAATAACCTTCCAAAATCAGCCAGAGCAGCAGTGTGGCAAGATATATTTTGTCTTCTAACTGGCTCCATTTCGAGATGCAAATGTGCTCACAACAAAACACATCTTGTGCACTCCCAGCGAACAGAACTCCAAGCAAACAGTGCTCTGGCACAGGAGTCTGTGAGCCAAGGGGCTCAGCACTATTCCTAATACCTTTTGAAGTCGTTTTTCTGCACCCTCCTACACTGGAGCTGACACACAAAGCAAACCCACTTGCAGAGCACAGTCACTAGCCCTGGGAAGGTGACATAGAAAGCGCAGGAAGGACAAGGGCCCAGCCTGGCTGCCACTATCACAGGGTTCCTCACGTGCTCAAACAGCATCGTGGTCAGGACTGCAGGTTGCTGGCTCATCCCTTCCTCCATGGAGATGCCCACAAATGCCCTGGATGCTCTGGAAATCCTGCACGGTGTACAACAGCCTCCATGCCAGGAAACATATTGCTCCGAGTATAATTTCCCCAGTCACTGTAACCAGAGTTGAACTGTGATGGCTCTGCAAAATCTGCTGTTTCAGAGCATCTGGGTTGCAGCTTCGCTGGGTCTGTCTGTACCTATCCGTGTGCCTGCACCTATACGGGAAGGAAGGGCCCTGATATTACAATTTTTGCTTCATTTACCAGAAAATAGTAATTTAGCTACTACGTGATCTAATCCCAGAGGGACTGATCCCTTTTAAAAGGACAGTAAGAACTAAAATGACATCATTAAAATTATTTTTAATTATTTTTAATATTATTAAAGAAATTAGAATAGCAGATAGGGAAAGTCCACTGTGCTTGCTGTATGATTTTGGCAGCATTTTCATGTCAGAATGAAACAAATTCTTCATTGCTTAGCTGAATAAAAATCAATAGCTTTTTTAACTGATGATAGAACTATAAAAATTGGCAAAAGAAATCCAGGAAGTCTGTATTATGTAATTTCTTTTACAGCTATTATACTGTGCATACTGACCTCACTTAAAGCATTACAGCTAAGTTCGTCCTTGACGTGAGCTCGGCCTGTTCAAGTCTGTTAACTCAGCTTTAAACAGAAGACCAGATAATCTGGCTTTTAACTCTAATTTAACTCTACAGTGGGATGTGAGATAGACTAATAAGGCCTTGCCAGATTGAAGAGACACATTTCTGGCAGGGTGGGCATAACTCTGTGCCCATTGGACAGGTTAGTTCTCAACATGTGTTAGGCAGTCTGTAGATTACATTTTTTACTTAAATCCTAACTTGAGACTTAAAAGCCTGTTGTATTTTGCCTGCAGCAGTAGAATTCCCTTACCATTTAAAGACAAATGATTGCTCACAAAAGCAAAGCCTATGAGGACCATTTCCTAGTTCCCGTATCCAAGGGGGTCTCCAGGAGCTATCCCATGTGCTGGTGATCTATGGTTAGTCCTGTCCCACAAACCAATTCATACTTGAATCACTTAAAGATGAAATTTTGTAATTTTGCGGAGGAGAGGGGAAGGAGAAAAAAAATAAAAAGCCTAACTCATCATGTTAGTTCTAGCTAAACCCAACTGGGAGACCCAATACAGCATCTAGCTGTGGTTCTTGCTCTTTTCATAAGCATCAAGACAAAAGCACAGCCACAACCAAGGGTACTGGCTTAATTAAAACGTTCAGCAAAATTCTTAGGCAGGAAATGTAACATTTTATAGTGTTTTTTTTGGTGGATCTATTCTTGGTAATTCCCGTGGATTTCCCTTCCAAATACAAGGATGGAAATACTCTCTCTCAGGTCCCTTCTCCGATCCTGAAGGTCTCTCTTCCACCTCCAGAAAGGCCTGCAATTAGTTTTGTTCTTTTCAGTACCCTGCTCAGGAGACATTTATTTGCTCACCCTCATGCTCTTTTATCACACTGCGAGACTGGTTTATATTGTTAATTTATGTAGTCTCTAACTCAAGGTTGAAAGAATGATGAGTCCCAGGACACAAATACTGTAGCAAACAGCCCAGAGAAGATCTTGTACTTGCTGGTATTTTGAGAAACAGATAATAATGAAGAAAAAGAGGAGAAAAAACAACTAGAAAGAGATAAGCATTACCTTTGCTTTCAAGGAGAGATGCAATAAACCTTAGCTTGAAAAGCTACTTGCTATCAGTTTGGGTTTTTATCACGAAAATATTCATTTTTTTGCAACCCTGTTTTATTAATTTTGACCTTCTGCCTTTACATTGCAAAAGCACTTTCCCACAGATACGCAGACACTTGACCTTAAAAATTTAACAGATAAATGCCACCAGTTTTGTGAACCGAGAAAAGCTACTTGCCAAACAGCTTATGAAGTTTCTGTAATGCTAGGCTCAAGAGACAGCAATATCCTGTGAGGTCTGAACTGCCCACGAGAGCAAGAGACTCTAGTCAGAAATAACCTAGACAAAATGCCATTGCACAGGCAGCAAAACAAGCAGGAAACGGCTAAGGCAACTCTAAAGCTGAAAGCCCAAGTACTTTCTCCTAAAGCTTACACAGTACCTGCTTAAGGTAACTTCCTTTACTTCCCTGGCTGAACAGATTAAGCAATCAGTAATGAGAAGGAGATAATTTTGGCAAGACCCTTAGCTGCAATTGTGAAAGCTTTTATTCCTTTGCCACAACATAGAGCAGCTCTCTGAGCTTCCTAATTACATGCTTTCTTTATTCTTTTTAAGCATCAGCACAGAGCCTAAACAGTAGCTGCTGAATACTGTGAAAAGAGATGTGTGTTGTACATTTACAGGAAAAAAAGAGCAGCTGTCACCAAGCAGAGCTCGATTCCAACAACAGGGAACTAGCACAACATCTCAACTGGACGCTGAGACATTGTGCTAGACATTAAACTCCAATAAAGAAGAATTCACAGCTCAAACACAATTCTACTTTTTTTCCCCCTCTAGACTTTTCTCCAATACTCCCTGTGGCAGCCATGGAATTAAGGATGAAATTCGATGGCCACATGGAAGAACAGGGTTGCATGCCAATGTTAATCTAAAGAACAAATTCCTTAACACAAGTCTTACGTGACAGCACAGAAAACACAAGCACTCAAACACAGACTGCAAAGCTGTATCCGAAGCTAAATCCTGCTCTCCAGACCTGACTGAAGTCACATCCAAGGCCACCCAAAGATCAAGAATCTTGTCATTAACTGGTCCAGACAATAGTTGCAGCAATAACACCATCCCACAGGCAGACTTTGTCTTTAGCTCCAACAGTCTTCAAACAAGTTGAACCTGGACATGGCCATTGCTTCCAGACCTACATTTCTAAGCACTTTCTGATGTGAAGTCTTTACTCTGGACATGATGAACAACCTTCTCAAATGTTTTAAATCCCAAATCAGTATCAGCACCAAGATCCTTCTCAAACAGAGAGGGGCTTGTTCAGAGCCCCCCTACTAACTCTGGGCATTTTAGCTTTAGCTGTTCAACATAGTAGTGGGATGACAAAGCCTGCAACATAGGTGTCATACAGGGATTTCTTGATCACGGTGCTTTTAATCTTGACACTCTTGGCAGTAATCAAACTTCAGAGGCATCAAAAGTTCCGAGTTGCACCTTCCTGAACCTGAATCCATCCCACTGTAAACCCACAGCGCTTCAGGATTTCCACATCACTCCTACTCCCTCTTACGTGTTCAATTTACACAGAGCAAAATCCATCCCTCCTCCAGAGAGCGAAATCCTGTTCCAAGATGAAGTCCTCATTTCCATGCTGTGGTTTAAACCACTCAGCTCTGTACCTACCACTCATGCTTTCGTCAGCTGTGCTCCAGACCTCCACAGTGAGAGGTCTCAGACTGCCCTTTCGTGACTTTTGGCTGTGGTCTTTCAAAGCAGCTTCAAGTGACCTTTCACAGTCACTGCAATTGTTTACACTGCACAAAAGGAGCAGTTTTGGACAAACTCAAATCACTGCAGGTCTGGAGCCAGTATTTCTTCATGCAACAGCATGGGCAAACCCCACCCTCAATCCCAGCAGCGAAGGAGAGGCTAGGATGCTGAACCTGTGGAAAAAGAGGCAAACACAGAAATGCAACACGACAGTTTGCATGAGAAGTTGTACCAATCCTCAGCACAGTGACATGAGCTTAGGTTAAACACACAGAGTTACTGAAACCTGGAATCATAAACAAAGGAAATTTTTGTCCATACATGAATAAAGCCCAAGACTCCAGACTATATAATGCGATTTTGCATTTCTATAGAGCGTGAGTCATTTCGCACCAGGCAGTGACACGTCACAGAATTACTGGGCATTTTAGTCAAACTTGACTGCTAAAGCTATTCTTTAGCACATGCACTGCACAACAAAAACTACTTTGTGTTCCCAAACCTTGAGCATTTCCCAGACAAATCTCTACTGTGTTTCCAAAGAAATCACTACTGGTGTCTATATATACATTTATATATTAGAAAACTGAAAGTAATTATTGTTGTATACAGCTCAAAAGAAAATGTGTAAGAATTCAAATGTAATAAAGCAATCTACCTGAACTCTTAGACACAGACCTGCTATTCTCTCTGAATGACTACCCAAGGCTCTATGGCTGTAATATAGGGTGAGATACAAGATACAAGTGTGTTTCTAACGAGAAAACCTGTTCACATTGAAATCTGTTACAAAAACTCCATCAGCTTCATTGACCTGAGATTTGATCTAGCCAAGAAAAATGACAACCAGGAATGACAGTACTCCACACAGACAGAATCATCCTTCTCCTAAAATTTCTTTATTCAGATGTAAAATACTGTTCCTTAATCTGTTAAAATCGTGCTGATAATGGATTGAACATTTGCTAAAAATACTGGTATAAAGACTCATCATCATCTGACAATGTATTATTTCCCACATGAAACAGGGACTCCAAGTCCTCCAGCAATTCCATAGTGCATCTGAACAGGATATGCTGAAAAAATAAAGATTCCCAGTCCTGACACAAAACCAAATACAGCCATGGCAGAGGTCTCCAGGGCATGGCAGCCCCAGAGAAATCAAAGGATCCTTTAAGGCTCCCACCTGCTCTAAATTTCTCAATAGGTAACAGCCAGCGGGAAACGACTTATGGGATTTTTGTTGCTTCTTGGGTTTTTTTTTGTTTGTTTGTTTCGAATGAACTTACCCATGACGCTCAGAACTGGGATGTTTTCACATCAGGACATCAACAAGGTGGCCTGAGATCACTGCTGCTCCTCCTGAACAGTGGTGAACACTTCTGAGCTGCAGCCTGTTATTTTGCCTCTAAGAGGTTTGGCAACAAGCTATGGACAAGAACAGGAGCTAGGACACATCTTGTACCTTTTTTTTTTTTACATTGGTGTTGGCTTTTAAATAACCACTTACCAGAGGCTGAACTTTAATTTGGATAAAACAAACATCTGTTCCATTTGCTTTGAAAAACATTAAAGGAAATATATCTTCCATTCCAGTAATATGCACAGAGCTTTTAAATGCCATATATAAGAAGCAGTCTCATACAGAGACCAAAGATCATACAAGCAGGCACTGTAAATGCTCAGTAATGCTGGGTTGGGTTAATAGGATTAAGTAATTATAACTGCACTCTGAGTAAGAGGCTGGACAGGATGACCTCTAGAAGGTCCTTCCAGCTATAAGACCATCAGTCACTTAAATCTTGAACTAACTGCTCTTTTGGGGAAGCAGGGGGATGAACGGCCATCAGAAATCAACTTCTCCCTCCCTTTTCCAACTTCATTGACTCCTCGCTATGCTCCAGACAGCAGTCATACAAAACATTTTGAATTTCTCTCAAAAAGGGAAGCTGAAGGACTTTTACTCCAGACTTTGACCAGTTTGACTCTCATTACCCAGGCTGAGCATACTGGCACAGCAGGTGCTGGAGCATCTGCAGGGAATGGGTGGTCCTGGGTGCACAGTGCAGAGGCAGGTCCTCCTGCAGTGGGACATGGGACATGGGTAGCATCCTGCCAGCCCACTTCCCCCTTCTGCTTTAGAGTCTTGCTTAAGGTTGAAGACTTGTGCAATATTTCTTGCCCTTCCTCTCTATGAAGGCAAACGAGAGATGAGTGACAAGTTACAGAGTGGTTCTCCTCGTTGTTCTCACATGAACACGTCTTCCTCCCTCCACAACCTTCTGCTGAAGAACTCACTGGACAGCAATACGCTCATGCTTGGGCCTTAAAAAATCCTCCTTCTAACGGAGTATTTCTTCATATTTCTAAGTTAGGTCTGATCCCTTTTGACATGCTGATAGAAGTCCACTGAGAAAACAAGAACACATGATTACGTGCAAAAAAATTCCTTAAAACTTTTAAAGAGAATAACTTCCTTTACCTGCTTCCTTTCCAAGTAACACAAAGACCCTTCATATTTTCTTTGTAGTCACTCCAAACTGTGCTTCAGCTAAGCTGTTTCTACACTAAATCTCTCTCATGAGTGAATTTAAAGATTGCTTTTACCGCGATGCAAACAAGGAATTGCTGAAGTGGTCCCTTAGGAGACAGAAAGAGCTGGTGTGCTCTTGTCCCCAAGCAGCACCAGGGCTGCCTGAGCAGCCGCCTCCATTTCTCAGCCATCAGGGACCCTCTAGTTTTGGGCTCAGAACCCCACAGGACAGTGTTGAAGTCCATGTCCTGAGGATTATTCACCCTGGGCACTCCGTACTCCTTGGCTGTATGCCTGCCATGCACTGCGTTAGAGTCCTCCTGACTGGCTTGAGGAAAGAGAGGAGCAGGGCGCTGTATATGGAAACGTTACAGGACACCACGTGCATTTTTGCTGGGCACATTGCCTCTTGTTACTTCTGAAGTCCCTTTACCACCTTATGTCATTCCAGTCCTTAGGCTAATAGGGCAAAGCCTCCTTCCCTGCAAACCTCTGAGAGCTGAGCCGAGCTCGCCGCCCCTCCAGTCAGGCAGGTTGTTTTTCCCATCCCTTCAAAAGCCTTCTTGGCTCTTCTGACTCAAGTCGGAAACAAGATTCCCACGGATTTCAGAGCATAGCCACTTAAAGGCTTTGTGGATTAAACACAGAGGCACTTTCATTAGGAGTCTCCTTCTTACCTGCATCTGGGCTGGGCAATATTTTAATGTAAGCCACTCATTTGCCCCCATTTCCCCATTTGAGCTCGGGTTGGTGGGGCACGGATAGATCTTTCGGTTGGCTCTGCTTGCCCTCAGGTAATTACAGCTGCAATAGTGACACTGAACCCCAGGAGAACAGGTAGGGAGCCCCTATTTGCTCATCACGCGGAGCTCTGTGCCCCAACAAGGCACAAGGCTCCTACCCAGCACAGGGCACTCTGCTCTGGATGCAAACCAACATGAACACATTCACCAACATACCTTTCCCCAGCTGCTAAGCCTGCTCTAAGCCCTCTTCATCCCGAGCAAGGCATTCCCAGGGCCGGCTCTCCTGTGACTGCCCGGGAGCTGCTCCGAGCCTTAATCCTGCTGCAGGCCGGGCGTGTGGTGAGCCAGGCGGCCCTGTGCGCCATGGCGCCGCGCTCAGGCCTCACGCGCGGTGCCGGGGCCTACGTTCACCTGATACAACTTGCCACACAGCTGCCTCTCTGGGCTGATGGCAGCCAGTTTAAGCTGATGCCATAAACACTGTCCTTGTTTGCAGTGGGAACACACAGGTACAAAACCAGTCTAGTTACCTGCTCTGCTGGTCTGACTCCCTCTCCTAAATTGCTAGCTTTCCACTACCTTACCTACACACACCTTCTCCCTTCTGTCCTCTTTGGGTGGTATCCAGTAACTCCCACCCCATCCTGCACTTTGCCTTCCCAGAGCAAACACTGGCACGCTGCCAGCCGTGGCGTGGGCAGGAGCAGGCAGCTCTCGCTCATCCTCCTTGAGGGCATCTATGGCACTTAATGTCACAGAACATCACCCGGACAGCTCCAACACCATGCCTGGGAACTAACCCCAGAAAATACTGCATACTCCCTTCTTTTCTTAGGGCTAAACTAACCTAGCTTCTTAGGGCGAGATGACTCTGCAGCTCCCTCAAAAGCTAACATGAAATCCTTCACTATAGTAGAGGCCTGAACATGGGAGGGAGTCTAATCAACTTGCAGCGCACAAACAGCCACACATACTTAAACTTGGGCCAATAAACCAGAGCTTTAAGGATCCAAAGTCCAACATACCACTCTGCAGTCAGGTCCAGTATGAACTCTGAGCCTACAGGAGCTGTTAAGGAATATTCAGTTGCCACCCTTTTCTGCCAAAGTAACATGCATTACTTCTTCCACGTTATTTCAAAGCACAATATAAAACTCTAGGCCTTCAAATAAGAGAGAACAGTGAATACAAAGCTCACCTTGCATGCATAGAATGGGCAGTTACAATAAGTAAAACATTTAAATCCTCTTTCATTGCAGGGAACACTCAACCGCACTGCATAATTCACAAAAATCCAGTGAAATGAGTAGAGTTACGGACTTCATCCTCAGGGCATTTGAGCATCTAGCTTCAATATGACTCTGGAGAGGGCACAACATTATTAGGTTTGATTTAAGACTTAGAAGTAGCCCCAAAGAAGCTAGAAATTTGGCTGTTTGGTTTAAGGACATTATTGATATGAAACTATGGACACAAAAGAGATTACAGTATATTATCAGATCAGCCAAGAGGGGCACAAGTAAACTGTGACAAGCTTCTCTGCTCTTATAATTCACTTGGATTTTGCTCTGCTGCAGATACTCACTGCGCTGCAGATAGTTAGATATTTGTTATACTTTCATATAAATGGTATTTCTCATTCTTAAACAATTTGTGTAAAACAAATAGATGCTTCCTCCTCACCAAAAACTGGCACTTGGTTTCCCATTTTTGGCAAAACTTACACTGTTACTTTCATAGGAGTTATTATAACAATGCTTCTGTCTGACAACTTGCTTTTCACAAATTTGGTATCTATCTGAAACTAGGCTGTTCAGAAAAATGTATTATTTCCAAATTTATGCAAGTTTGATAAAGTATCACAGAAACTGACCAAATATGGCAAAAACATGCAGTATGGCAAATATGGCATGTTTCTCAAATTTCTGCAAAATGATTTCGTTTTCTTACCAAATCTAGCCTTGAGGGAAACCAAACAGAGCATTCACAACAGGATCACTACTTTTACACAAGAGTAGCTATATTTACATGCATCTTTTTCCCTGTGCAACAACAAACTTCTTGTTCATCAGATACAGTGGTCTGTACCAGTCTCCTGGCTGCTTCCCAAATGTGCCGATGGACAAAGCGGCGCTAAGTGCCAGGCCAGGACTCCATCACACCAGCCCAGGCCTAATGCTATCAATAGCACCAAACCTCCCAGCTTGGACTGGTTCTTTCTTCTCTGCAGTAGTGTGCCAACCTAAACAGAAACACCTCCTTTCTGCAATCCCACAGCAATCTGACCGCAACTCAGAACTGTGACAATAACAATAATGAAGATAGTGGAAACACTTTTTTAAAGTAAGTGTGAAAAGAGGTAGAGAAGATACAGAGAAGAAAATGTGCTAATCCAGACTCAAACACTGCAGACTGGCAGGAAGGTTCCTCACCTTCAGAAAGTGCCAGATCTCTAGATGAGTGGAGGTGGCAGCGGGCATGTACAGCATCAAGCAGGTAAGATGGAGAAGGTACCTCCTTTTTTCACACATCTTTAAGGGCAAGATAAGGTTCAATTGCTCCATCCATTTCCAACAGTTGGGAGCTTTCAGTTCTGTTCATGTCTTTAGCCCCTCTGCAGGTTATTTTACCTGCATGTGGCTCAAAGGAAGCAGAAGCTTCAGCACAAGAGGTGATCACTACTCCACTCACTACGAACTCCATGACTTGAGTGATTACTACAGCTGAGCTTATAAACAAGTAAGCAAGGACATAGCGCCAGCAAAGCACCAGCAAAGCATAGGGTGTAACTGCTGATGAGCAAACATACCCACCAAAGACATACTTAACTGGAAGTCTCTTTCACAATATATTTCCTCAAATATGAAGCTAATTCTTAGAATTAACTCCTTTCCTGCCTAAATTTACAGTTCAGAATTCAACCTGCTTCAAAAAAATCTTTTCATGACTTTCTTGGAAGACAATTTCTAGGCAGTAGACTGGAACTGCTGCTTCTGAGCTGCAGAGATTACAGGCTTTGATTAATAATTTACTTCAATGTGGCTTCTTCCCTCAACCATGTGAGCACCTACTGCGTCGCAGAAGCCAAAGCAGCAAGAGCTGCCTCCTCTCCAGGCAGGAGGGAGCACTGGAGCATCCTCCATCTTCAGACAGCACGGACACCAAACTCCACTTTCTGACTGCCAGCAGGACTGCAAAGAAGGGCAAAGTCAAAACCCTGAATAACTGCAAAGACTTTCTGACCTCCAGGCTCACATCTAACTCATCAGGCCAAGAATTCTACTTACTTATTGTTGGGGAAATCTGTTATCTGAAATCCCAATTCTAAACCACTGCCTCCCAACCCCAGAAGGATATTAAAAACAGACAAGAAAAGCTAGCTGAAGATACCACATTGAACCCTGTTGAAGTTCCTCTAAGCCAGTGGAATTATATTATACATATATTGAAGTCTTACACCAAGTTTGTATCACATTTCATACCTATCTGCAAGTCTTATGCAAAGAGCAGCATTCAAAACACCCACATAGTCCATGAGACCTGGTTCTTCTCTTCTTGGAATTTCTAACAGCTGGACACAGCATCTGGAGTCCGGAAACACATAACCTACGTTTGGATTTGCCACTGACCTGTTCCTTAACCTTGAAAGTCATGGCATCCTCTTGTATCTTATCTGCTATTTATTTTTATGGGAGGCAAATAAATGTTTTAAAAGAGAATTGAGATCTATGTACCTTTGCCAAGCACTCTGAAAGAGATAAAAGGGCTGTTATTTTCAAGACCATTTAATTATACTTCCTCCCTGCTTTAGTTAAAAGTATTCCCTATTTTTTCACCTTAAATCTATAACTTGCATAGAAAGGATCAGAAGCACTTTCTACCATAGAAAACTGAATTATAAAAACTCTTGATTTCCTTTGAGTCCTGAATACATATATTCTGCTCCTAACTCTTCAAATCCTAATGTCATTGCAATCATTGCTATTCATTACATACAAGCACAATATCAAAAATGTAATTTAATTAGAGCAGTACAGAAACTAATTCTTCTCAAAGGCTCAAGACTGTCTTTTGTAAAGAAAGCATGCAAAGCTATTTTTGTTTCACAGACACAGCTGCTGCTATTTGAGATGCTGTAGGAAGTTAAAGGATATATTCTCCCAACAATGCATATAACTTCAATAACATAAACATGTGCACAGCAACAGAGCACTAAGGTGCTACAAAACTACTGAACTCAAAGCGTAATCTCAACTGATTATCCCTTTTCTGACTGGATTGGTCAAAAGCCTTTTTAAAACCTGCATCTTCAACTCTAAACTTAGCATGGAACTCCATTCCAGCAGCAGCTTCTCTTCAGTGAATAGGAAAAGGGCATCAGCAAAGAGAATATGTGCAGTAGGAAACAGACAATCCTAATGCACCAACACGAAAGTGCCATTAATACAACCAGAAATAGCTTGTTCTCAACAATATCATTACAGCCTGAGTTTGGGACAAGGGGATGCTTGCTTGCTTACTTGCTTGTACTAAGAATAGGATATATTTCTAAGTGGCCGAATTACATGTGTGTCCATAAAAAGCATAAAAAGGCATTGCTGTTTGGACGCCACAGCAGGATATATATAAAGCACTTCTGTTCTTCAGCTGCACTTTATTCTTGAACTGCGGCTACAATGTGTGGCTGACTGAATATACCTTCCTTACACTAAAAGGAAGCAACTGTTTGGACTGGGGCTTTATGGACCAGATTCTGCTCAGCTATACCATTATACTGCATACGCCTAGAGAGTACATCAAGTCTCCCAGATTTCCATCTGCTTAACAAAGCAGAACTTGTCCTTCTAGATGTGCGCTGCAGTCCGGCACAAATTGTGCCTTGGAATGCAACTTGACAGCAGAAATTTGTGTTGAGGACATTTAGGCAAATCCAAGGCAGCCTCAGCAAATGATAATAAGAATAGGTTGGGGAAGGGCCAGGGCTCTGCTTCCCTGGTGTATTTGCTGCTGGGCACTGCGGCCTCCCGGGAGCCTGCCCTGCAATGGGTTACGCAGCGCGTGCCGCAGTGACTCAGGGAGCAGCGGGAGCCAGGGATGCTTTCGGGATGCCCGTACGGAGCTCCGCAGCAAAGGCAGGAATCTATAAAAGGAGACGTGCTCAAGGAGAAAGTTCAGCTTCCAATCCAGGACGCTGCACTGTTTTCTATTGCAATGCTATTTTGGTTTTTATATACACGTATTTCATGAATAAAACATAATGAGCCGCCTTCCAAATTGCACCTGCATCAGAGCTGGGTGCTCAGCTTGCAGGATTGATGGCCCATCTATTGCAAGCTCTGAGAGTGGGATTTTCAGAGGTGCAGAGACACACAATGGCTCTCATCCGCTAACTTGTACACTGGCCAGAGACTGAAAATCTTCAGTTCCTTCTCCCTGCAGTCATGTTGCACTGGCAGGTTTCTCAGAAGGCGATACTGCAGTTGTCAGTATAACTGCAATGCTAAATCCAGAGAAATAGTTTCTGTTCTTCTCACATTAGCAGATATATTTTGATAGTCAAAACAAGCTTTTTGCCACTGGGCACAGATTTGTATTTCCCACCCATTCGCACTGCAGGAAGCTCCAGTTTCGGCAGGACAGCTGCACAACCCGAAGCAGGACACGGTACCAAGTTGAGCAAGACGCCCTTTGTGCCCCGCAGCACAAGGGATGACATGGAAGTTACTGTCCCCTAAGTGCAGTGTTCCTGCATACCAAAGCACTCCCCACCTTCGGCCCATTTTTCCCCTTAAGTGTTCTTGCTTTGAGAAAAAAGTGCAAAGTCGTGACTTCTCATTTTGCAAGAGCAAATTTCTCCAGAATTATTAAAAAGAAAAAACAAAGAGTAACTAGTCTCAGAACTGTACAAATCCCCTGTCTCTACCCACATCACCTTAGGAATTTAAGGTCATCAACGAAACATCTATATTATATTTTCGTAACTACTGGGTTACATAAGCAGAGTATTCAGCCACGTATCATCTGGCACAGATCAGGAGGAACAAACGCTGTAAGCACCATCAAATTAAAGCTCTCTACATATAGATGTGTAGGACAGAAGAATGTTACTTTCTGTCCTTGCTAGGGTTGAGGGTCTTCTCTTTCTGAACATATATAGTAGCTGTGATTATCTACTCAAGAACAGGTCAGACAACAGACTGAAGGCTAAAACTCTTTTCTCTATTGTTTTAACCCTACAGATCTAAGTGATTTCCAAAAGAGAACATCAAATTACGTAACAAGAATGAGGAATGGGATAGAAGGTCTCTACTCAGGTCCTGGACTCATCCTGCTCCTACCAGGTCGGATGTGAAAGACAGTATCTCTGAAATAGAATGGAAATAGATTTGCAAGTCCTGGTCAGTAAAGAGTTTTTTTTCAGGTAATAACAACAAATTCATGTTTCATTTGTACAACTTCTCTCTCTTCTTCAATTTATCAAAGTACATCAAGTCTGTTTGCCAGCAAACATTCACATAAATAAAATCTTCTTGTGCATTAACCCCACGCCAATGCGCCCTTTCAGAAGGCTTTCATGTTATACCTAGGCTAATATTGTTCAGCCACAATATACACAGAAAAGGAAAATGGGCAGGAAAAAAAATACTACCAGGAGTTATTTTCCCTGAGGAATAAAGGAGTCTTCATTCTGATTTGGTTTTCAATCTGAAAGACTGGACTGAAAAGCCACATAAATCAGTGTAGTTACAGAAAAATCTAGGAGAGAAGAAAAAACAACCAAGCAGCCGCTGGCACCAGCGGCGTTCTTGAAGGCCTTTTTCTATAGATTTTTAAAAAACTTTCTGCTAAAAACAGATGCACAACCTGAAAAGACAAATGTTTTTCAGGATGTGCAAGTGACAATATCATAAAGCATGAGCTTTTTAAGTTATGCCATTTTCAAAGGCAAAGAATAACAAGCCTTGCTTACGAAAGCTGCTCCCCCTTAGTCTGTACGGCCAATGGAGTCACCTCCTGGTTTTCACTCTCCTGGAGCCTCCTCCCTTGCTGCCAATAGGAGAAGGTTCAAGAACCCAGTGTGCAAATGCCAACAGCAGCTACTGATGCCTGCATTACAAATAGGATAGTTGCATTAATTGCCTATCAATCATTTCTCAAATAACAGTTATTTCCACTCAGTAATATGCTAAAGCTAAGAACTATGCTGTGAATATGCTGTTGATACAAAGATGTTACATATAAAAGTAATTAAAAAGACACAAAATATGTGACCTGAAGATCAAAAGTAGGTATCCTCACCCAGCATCATGGCTGAGCTTCCAAAGCATCCTAAGGGAGGTGGGTTCTCAACTCACATGCTCTGACCACTCTGAAAAATCTCTCGTCCCCCATCTCCACGCTGAGATAGGTACTGGCCCGGCTGCAGCCTCAGAGCACGGCACATCTTCACTCTCCAGGCTTCCTGCTTTCCTGAACAGAAACACTCCCAGTTTGCATCAGCAGATGTAGCCCTCCCAGCACCTGGGCCATCCCACGTGCAGAACCACCACAACAAGGGCTGCTAAAAACAATACGCAGAGATACGCCGGCTTACATCAAAAGATTTCAGACTGAAAACAGGAAAACGGATAAGATACAGAGGTTGAAAGCGACGGGAGGCAAATTTTCATCAAGGGCAGAGCTTCCTGAAGGTTAACAACGATAAAAAAAAATTGAAAAAAAAGTTAAATAATTAAAAAATGATTACATTGGACTTTTGGATGCCTGCATGAGCTGCGCCTGCTTGCCAATCAGTGGGAGGGGATACAATGCTGCAAGACTTCTGCTAGGCATTTCATTAGACTATTACTTAGGGGAAGACCACTGATTATAAGCAGACAGAATCAAAGTGGCCCCGTTCCAGCCCGTTTGAGTATTGGCATTTAAATCTAGCCTAACAGCAAAGCAGCTCCTCACCAGAAGCCTAAGCTCTGTGCCGCAGCGCAGGGCTGCCTGTTTGAAAGCAGGTTAGGGGCTGGGAGCACAGAGGACAACTTGCCCTCGCCGCAGCGGAGCACGAAGCAACGGCGCTAGAAGGGCCCCCTGGGTGCAGAATTCACTGCAGAAACAGCAGCAGATGCTCCTGACTCAGAGCTGCCACGAGAACCTCGCTGTGGAGCTGGCACCGAGGTGAAGAGCTGCGCACATGCGCTGTTGGCAGAGGAAGGAATACAAGCGGTACAAGAACTCCAGGAGAAAAATCATCAGGGAAACACACCACAAATTCAAAGATTTCAGATACACATAATGACTTTTTCCCACACCAGTCAAAAAAGCAATAGCGTGTCAGAGCTGATTTTTGGCAATAGCTTTGAAAAGCTATTAGAAGTTAGCCACTGATCTTTTGGTAAAGCACATACTTATTTACTTAACTGTAACTTTAGATAAACTAAAGTTGACACGCATCAGGCAAAGATTACAGAAGGAATAAAGGAATAAACCTCCATCACATAAATAAATTCATAACTGTTTACTTTTTTCCCCTGGAATCTCTAAGCTTAGAATGCAACTCTACTGACAACAGCAATCACAAGTTAACTCGAGAGCTGCATATAAACACACAGAAAAGATGCAAGCTGAAGGAGAGATGGAAGGAAAAGGAGGGGGGAAAAAAAGAGGAAAAAGGTCCAAAGTGCTGTGTTTTAGCCCCAACAGTTAAGTGTTTCAGCTAGAAAGTCACTAATGAAACAAACGGAGCTACTATATACATTTCAGAGAAGTGTGGGTTACTTCAGCTGAACAGAAAGCCTTCTTCGGCATGGAAATAGCAGCTTTTGAAAATACCAGGATCTTGTCACTTCCTTAATATTTATTCATATTTCTGAATGAATTTGGTAAATACAGATTCTCTTATCCCACTTGCTTCATTCCCGAGATTTTTGTCTCAAGGGTCTGTCAGCCTTCAAATATCATTCCCATTCCTTCGTCACGTGTCCTGGCACCGTCCTCCCTTCCCTACAGTATTCCTCACCGTCCTCTGGGAAAGGCGCCAGCTTTTGTCATCTGCCCCCATTCTCCTTCGGGGACACTAAAGCACGGGATTAATTTCCCTCCCTGGCCGCGCAATGCCCATCTCCTCCGTTGAGAGCCACCCTTGGCACCGCTCAGCGCTCGCTGCACAAAGGTGTACGGTTACATAAGCGGCTCCGCGCGCTCCGTTCAGGCTCTGCCTGTTTTATGGGCTTGCGAAAGAACCCAGCGAGAAGATGGAGAGCTCAGATTCCCATTTTGTGTACATCCTTATTAACCCATGTTATTTCTGCTGCTTCCCACGCATGTTTAGTGAGCGCCGTTGCAGAGTCACAAACGCATCACTGAGGGAACTAAGAGGGGTCAGAGAGCACAGATCACCTATTCCAACCAGGATGTTTTGACTGAATGTATATGTAGTTTTCCCTTGGATTCATTTTTCCAGCACTACTTGGCCCAACACCTGCTCGCCGGGAACCCTTCAAGGGCGGCCCGTGCTCCCCATCCCCTGAGGGCGGGGGCTCCCGCGCCGCCCCGCGCCCGGCCGGGCCGAGCTGAGCCGAGCCGAGCCGGGCCAGGCGCGCGGAGGCGGCACCGCCGGCAGGTGCGACCGGAGCCGGCGCTGCCCTCAGCCCAGCGCGGCGGGCTCGGCTCGATACCCGGACGGGGGTCCGCGACCCGCGGCTCCACGGGACCCGGCCG
>JAUBOD010001086.1:1688476-1731159 GCA_032353885.1 Nothura maculosa
TCCCGCGGCGGCGGCGCCCGCGCCCGCACCCACAGCCCCAGCCGCGGCCCCGCCGCCCCCCGCGTCTCCAAACATCGCGGACGCCGCGCGCGCGGACGCCGCCGCCGCCACCTCATTGGCCACCCCCGAGGCCCATGCAAATGACAGGGCCGATGGCCCCGCCTCATTGGCCACCACCGAGGCCCATGCAAATGACAGGGCCGATGGCCCCGCCTCATGGGCCCCGTAGGCGCCCATGCAAATGAGGGCCCCGAGGCGCCCACGCGCCAACGCCGCGCGGGGGCGCTGCGCGCGGGGAGGGCCCGGCCGCCCCTCGCCCGCGGCGCCCACGCGCGCAGCCCTGCCCGGCCCCTCGTGCTTTAATGCGGGGCTCGGCGTCTCCCTAGGGACCTCTCGGTGCGGTGTTTCGGAGGAGGACGCCTGTCTTTGGGCACTGTTATTAAATGGTAGCTTTTAGGGTGCAGGGCTTTGCAGTGGCGCAGGGCTCCGCACTGCGGGTCGGTGCCAAATGCAGGTTGCAGCCCAGCTCGGTGCCGCGCTCCTGCCTGCTGAGCTCAGGCTGCAGCCCCTGCCTCCAACAGGGCGGCAGATGGAAAGGGCTGCAGGGAAAGGGCTGCTCAGTTGTTTGCCAAACGTATGCTTAATATATACATACACATTCTCACCACACATACACATATCGTTATGCCTACGTCGGTGAAGCAATTTTGGCCTACGCTTGAGACAGAAGATATGCCGCTGGCTCCAGGCCACACGATCCCGTGGGAGGCGATTCCACTGGAGTCTGTGCACAGCCCCGGGAAGGCGTTTGCAGATCGCCTGTGGGGGCTGCAGTACCGCTCGTGGCTGCGTCTGCTGCGTGTTTGTTGTAAGACGGGAAGATGCTTCTGGAGAGCGCAGTTATTTATAATATAGACATAGAGCTACTGGAGCGAGTCCAGCGCAGGGCTACAAAAATGATGAGGGGCCTCAAACAGCTCTCCTAAGAGGAGAGGCTGAGGGAGCTGGGGCTGTTCAACCTAAAGAAGGCAAGGCTGAGACGGATCTTCACCAATGTGCACAAATACCTTGGGAGAGGGTGTCAATAGGAGGGGCCAGACTCAGTGGTGGCCACTTATAGGACAAGAGGCAATGGGACAAACTGAAGCACAAGAAGTTCTACCTGAATTTGAGGACATATTTCAGGACTAGGGCTGGCAGAGCCCTGGAACAGGCTGTCCAGGGAGGATCTGGAGTCTCCTTCTCTGCAGATATTCAAAACTCACCTGAGCATGATCCTGTGCAACGTGCTCTGGGTGACCCTGCTTGTGCAGAGGATTAGACTAGGTCATCTCCAGAGGTCCTTTACAACCCTCTTCATTCTCTGATTTTGTCATTCTACAAACCGTGAGGAATCAACACATAACACAAACTTACCCAAAGCATGCAGGAATGAAACAGCTCTGGCTGGCTGTTCCTCTGCAAAAATTCCTCTTCACAGGAAAAGCAGGAGGGACAGAGAACCCAGCACTGGGTAACATTTGTTCCAGAAGACAAGCAGTAAGGAAAAGCCCTTGCAACATTTTGGACTCAGTAATGGTTCAAGTCTGCAGCCACGGTGCTGAGACCACCTGTGAAAAAGGAAAGAGAATATTCAGCTTCCTTTCAAGTTAACAGGATTATACAGACACCTGATTTCAGCACCAATTTCTCCTAGTAACTGAAACAGCCAGCAGGCTGTTAACTGCTTAAGTCAAATCAGATGTGTCCTCAATTAGTAAAGCATTTATATAGGTCACAGGTGACAGAAATGAAATGGTTTGAGTTTTGAAAAAGCTGGAGATGATGAGAAGAGAGAAATTGAGGCCTACAGCAAGAAAGTGGCCTTCTATAAAAGGTATTAAGGTAACCCCTGACTTATAATAAAGATTTTAAAAGAATTTTTGACTAATTTTGAGTTTTAGAAACAGCCTGAACTGCAGCAAAGACAAAAGTGTCACCAAAGGAGAAAAGAACAAAGGACTGTAGAGTCACTGTGCCTACTGGCTGTAAAACTGGATTACATAAAGAACATGGGTAAGGAAATATGCTCCTGGCTACAGTGAGTAACTTGCAGTACTATCAATTATCTCAGAACTTAATAATTACTTGGCTATTATGAGAAATGGGTATCATGGAAAAAGGAATTTTGATTTGCTAAATGATTTTCCTTAAATATTAGGAAAAGAGACTAATTAGTCACTAAATTGAGAGAAATCAGAAACAGTGCAAAAATTAAGGGAAGTGGTTCAGTTAAATACTGGCATGATAGAGGGAAAAAAAAAGTATTCTAAACAAGAACTCTTTTAAGTAGAATACAGGCTGGAGCCCAGTACTAAAAGGCCACTATGAAAAATCATTCATTTTGAGAGAAGAGTTTTCAAGGGAAAAGTTCTGGATTTGGAATCTCACTAGCTGAAAATTTGATAGCGTATGAGCAAACAGATTCTGGCTCCAACATAAGAGTTGTTGAATCACACATACTTAAAAAAATGGTCAATTTTATACAAACTGAGAACTCCTAATTGAGTTCAAATCATGGCAGAAAAGGGGCACCTGCTATATGGAAGAGTTACCCTTAAATATAGACCTTGAAGTTCATGTAAAAAACATGGATATCTGGATAAAGCCACAGATTCATGATGCATTTGGCTTTCAATGTTACTAATACTATATGAAAAACATCAGTCTATGGAAATCATCCTACCTCTAAGAGCTAAAGCAGCCATAGGAAGTATTAGGTTTTCAGCAGAAGGAAAAATAATTTAAAAAAAAATCTGATTCAGAGACAACTAAGCTGTCACAATTCCTTGGAAGCTGAAACCGAATAGCCTCTGTGTTGGTCTGTTTCTTTAAAAGAAAAATACAGAAAAACCTGACAATGAAATGTGAGCTGGGGCTTTAGTAGTCCTTCCTGCAAAGGAAAACATCAAAAAGGGAAGAAAAGTGAGTCTAAAGAAATGCTGGAATTGATTCTGGACCATTCTCAATACAAAGGAAAAACACTTATTTCTTCAGGTGTAAATAAAAACAAATAAATACTCTTGTTTTGAGTACAATGGTATAATACATCAGCTCACCCTGCAGTGGCTTTATACATGTACAAGTCGAATACCAGATTTCTTGAGTGAGAGGTGGAAGGAGACATTGGATGTGCTCCTCTGATACAGGACAGGAATAACAGTAGGGTGAATCAGTAACTCGGTAACTGAGTGTTTCCTGAGGCCAAACTCATTGAGAGAAACCTGTAAGAGACAGTCATCTTCTGTAGTTGTATCCAATTAGCAACTCTGCAATATAAATTTAATAGAACCAATAAAAAAAAAACTGCACGTGAATTCTTTAAGTATTGAAGTAGTTTTATTTCCCACACTTGATAGTTGAAATCATGACACAGGAGAAAGAGACTTACATTTCCAAACAGTTCTATGGTTTTAAGCATGAAAACAAAAAGAAAAAAGCTTGCCATGTCAGAGAGAGCATCCAGAGGGCTCTCAGCTTCTTGAACAGCAGGGAAAGGATTAAAGGACAGACAAACAAAACTGAACCAGGCTTTTATGTACATTCATGATGGCCACTTACCATCCATAAGGATAGTAAATATTGATGATAGTGCATTTTTTTATTAGAATTTCATGTTATCTGTCAAAACTGTGGTCACAGGTTGCAAGTTCTCTGGTTACAGGAAAATAATACATTTGAAAGCTGGTGCTTAGAAATATTCAGAAATGATGGCTCTAATCTAGGAAAAGAGGGGCATTTGAGCAACAGTGGTCGGATACTCTGGAGGGCAGAGAATCCTAGAGAAAGAAAGGAAGAGAATTTCCAGTTCTAGCCAAAAAGCTTGCACATGATGGAGAAAAGAGAGAAAGCAATGGGTGGAGGCATTAACTAGAGGTTCTGACTATTTGTTAAGTTTTATAGCCAAGAGGTTTCAGTATTAGACGCAAATAATCTGAAAATTGGTCCCAAACTCTTCTTTGGTAGGTTATCCTAAAACAGTAAATTGGAAGCTAGGGGAAATTATGACAATAGCAAACTCCTCCCAAAACAAAATAAGACAAGAATGCCTCTGCTAGAAAAAGCCAGAGGCAGTCAAGACACTTCATGAGCATGTTTTAGCATCCTTTCAGATATTTAGATGAAACAAATAAACAGAAAAAGCCCAGCATTTGCTGACTTGCTGTGCAGATGTGCTTGCTGAGGTATTCCTGACATAGCTTTTCATTTCAGCACACATTCCATGGGAAAGGGAATTTCTGCACAGCCAGCAGTGGCCGGAACTTGGAAAGCTCCTTGTCCCCCCAGGACCCTGCTGGCAGTCACAGCAGCAGTATGTGACCCTGGGGCCGGCAGACACTCTGGCTAACCTGCCCCATTTGTTTAGGATGCTTGTTTGCTCTCCAGATCTTCTAACTAACTGTAGCTGGTCACTTACTTTTGGCATATGTGTTTGGTCTTTACAAGCAGACTTCCCATATGTGCTGCTTTACCTTAATTGAGACCTTTGCTTCTCCTCTCGTCTCCTTCCCGTGTTTGTCCTCCATGTGCTTCTTCATTATCCTGCAGATATTTTCTGCTCTTACTTACTTTCCTCCCTGACCTCACTTTCTTCTTCTCGAAGGGCTAAGAACGCAACAAAAAAAAATGTTAGGTCTCATGCTCCAAATTGACCAATATGGTTCTACCTGCATTCTACTTGCATATTTCTTTTTAAAAGGATACAAGCAATTTAGGGGAACATAAGATAAAATTCTGATATAGATATTTTTAAAGTTACATAGGTGCATACTATAAGCAGGTACTATGATTTGTAATGTACTTGGCAACCTCTTCTTCCACTGTCTTCTGCTGCTCTCGCACACTGCAATCCTGCTCTTGCAAATTACACTACATAGATGGAGCCCTGGTAAGATACCATACAGGGATCTTGTAACTTTATGTGTCTGTGTGGCTTGTGGTAGCAGTAAAATAATACGTTGCCATTAATATAAATCTGTATTTTATATACATACATTCCCTTTATCTGTATTTCACAGACTGCCTAGACTGTTTAACAAAAGCGAGTTATAGGAGTAAATCCATATGAATGTGTGAACACCCAGGGTGACTCCAGACTGGAAACAAATGAAAGCAGCAATTAGGGATTAGCGCTGGCTTCCCAAGGCATTCTTATTTCCTCTCTGCTGGAGTTCTCTCTAAATTGCTGAGATTTCCCATTGAGAACAAAATGAAGATTTCTTTTTTGGTTATGTAGATCTGTTTTCCTAGACTATTTCAGGTTGCTAACCCATCTTAGGGATAAATAAATCATTTTAGCTCAGATCTCACCATTTTCAGGCAGCAGTTTTACTCTATGCAAAGATCCACCTTGCCCGAGACTTGCAGGGACTACATCTCCCATAATGCACCGGGACACACACACCCACACACACACCCACCCCCCCACACACACAAACCCACACCCCCCCCCCGCCTTCCGTGATCGTCCGGGGATGCGCGTTGCATCCTGGGAGACGTAGTCCCGCTGCAGAAAACTGGGGTATCCCTTCATGGAACCAGGCTGCGGAACTGCGCCAGGACACTAAATTAAGGAAGAGGAAATTTAAAAACAAAAAAACAAACAAACAAAAAAAGCATTTGGAAAATGCCATGAAGAAACATGTAGCCATTTATGATTTTTTTAACTTTTTTTCTCAGAAAAAAATATTTTTTACAACTTTTTAAATTCAAAGCAAAAATAAACGTTGGTCAAACAGAAACAACCAAATAACCATAGAAAGGGTTTTTTTTCTTTCCCCTCTGGCATTCATAAAGTAAATATAGTCCTTCTAAAAGAGTCAAGCAAAAGAAGCAATGGCTTAAATGAGATAAACAGCAGAAATGCCATTCAGATTCAGAGATTTACACCTGACGTAGCTGCATCACGGGTACAAAATGACAGTAGCTACTCACCTGCTGCACAGAGGCGCCTACGTTCACCAGAGAACGGTGCCAATTCCCTTATCCTGCCAGGACAGGCAGTGTGGAGCAGCTTGTGGCTAAGGCTGGATGCGGGATGTGTGCGGATCTGGGGCACGTGCTGCATCACCCGTGCTGAGGGTGTCTGGAAGTGTAATGTAGCACCACGACGTGAACCAGATCCTCTTTACTGTTTGGAAGCCCATTTAGAATTTCATCTAACTGCCCTCAGTCAGAGGACAAAGCTGTAAGTCTCATCTTAATGACTCCTGTTCTTTAAAACAGAGAAAATAAATCTTTTCCAGCAGAAAAGGGATACCATAAAGAACAAGAAATGCTATCTTGTTTTGTTTAGAGAATGCAATGCACAGATTTGTAAATTATATTTGGCTTTATCAGAGAAAAGTCTGTAATCAGCAAGAAACTGGAATAAAAATCCGCAAGTACATACTTGTTATTTATGTAGAAAAGAAGACAAATGGCAGAAAATTCAGTAGCTCCTTCAAGTATAAATATGTGCTGAAGTCTATTTTAACTTGCTTCATATTACAGTACATAGTCATATGAGCTCTTGTGACACCATGTCACCTATAATACATGAAGTGGACATTTCAAGGAACTTTCCTGATCTTTCAAAGCAATTTGAATATCACTAAGTATCCTGTAGCAAGTTCGTGAGTATTCAGACATACCTAGTTTTAGCAAAACTTTTACAGCATGGACATTGTTTTGCTTTCAGGGAAATTTAATAGGTCTTTTGGGAGCTGCCGTGTTTGAACATCTGGGAATCATCACATGTTGTCTGTTGATCAATGAGGCAACAGGAAAGGCATGATGTGTCACAGATGTTAAATATGGCAATATTCCCTAGACCGACTGGATCACAAATGGGAATGATCAGACGTTAAAAATCTGATTAAGATTCACTGACTGGATAAAATCCAATTCATTATTTTTCTTGAATTTCTTAACTGTTCTAATAACAGTGGGTACTATAGCGGTTAGTGAACTATTGAAAGGTGGCTTATTTGGAGAAATAAAGTGCCATAATTGAAGACAAGGGCTTTTTTTTTTTTATCAAATACTTTACCGGAAGATGAATACTACTCGACAGGTTCCTGCTGTCTTGTTGTGAAGATTGATGTCTACTACTGGATAACTCTACCATTCCTTCTAAAACAAAGAAAACATAAATCAATTACATTGCATTACCTTAAGCATTACGGTTAATTGAGTAACTGCAACTAAACTAAGAAATCTTTTCCTCTTGCCTCAAGTGCAAAGCAAAATATTATTAATTCCTTTAAATGCTAAGCACGAATGCCACCTCCTGGACATCCACACGAAACGCCCTTTAACAAGGTTGGGGAAGGGAAAGGGCACAGCTTTCACGCAGCAGTTACCAGATATCTATTTCAATTAAATATATGTTTAAAAATGTGTGAAACAGAGACACGTCCCCTGACAAACTTGCTATTTTGCTCGCTGACATTTATAGGTGTTCAGAGCTTTACTTTGGTAAAGAAATCAGGTCTTTAAAAAATAAATAAAATAAACACACCTGATTCTCTGTAGAAACAGCCTGGAAAACGTTACGCTTAAGGGTAGCAGCTGAATCAACACCATGAAGGAACCCTGAACTCACTGAAGCTGATAGGACTTTTGCCACTAAAGTATCACCTTGTGTTTTCAGAGAGCTGCTGTGTGTTTGGGTTTTCAAAATAAAGGAATCTGGGAATCTGTAATTCTGAATTGCATATTGCAAGTTGCATATTGCAATTCCGTGGGAACAAGGATTAAAAAGGAACCCAATGAAGAAGGTCTGCTCGTGCAGAAGGATGAGCTGCACTTAGAGATGGTAGAAGTTGTCAGAGCCCTCCCCTTTCCTCAGATCAGACCAGATTAGCTCTTGCTTTTATTGCCTGCACTTCTCCAGTACCAGATTTACAGTTGTTCTGCGTTGCTAGTACAGGTAAAAGCATGTTGTACGTAGCAGAACATGTTCCTTGAAGCAATCATATTATCATGGTGTAATGGACTCCCAAATCAAAGTAAACTTCTACTTTGGCTGCTAGGATGATACACAGACATCAGGGGAAACCAGCCAGGGAATTTCTCTCACCTGGGGAAGCAAATAAGAAGCATTTCTCTAGTGCGTGAAGAATATTTGGGCAGACAGTAGCTAAAATTCCCTGCAGTTACAGATTGTTTTAACCCTATTGCATTTTTTTTACTGTGCGATCACTTAGAGAACTCAATTCTTTTAAGCTCTTGAAAAGTCATTGTTAAAAATAAATTATGTGGTCTCAATCCCGCACTTGGATACATCAATGGGAAATCAGTCATCTTCCCTTGTATTCCTGGTTTTAGTTCCATTTATGATTTCTTTACGCTGTTGAATATAACATGTTAGCACTTATATGTAAACTGACAAAGAACTTTAATGTAGACACTAAAGTACTTGTAATTGGCCAAATCTGAGAGTTTAAGTATTTATAATGTTGCCAAATAGGCTCGGATAAATAATTCACCTGACTTGTTGCTGAAAGTTTTCCTTACAATGAAAAGCTTTCTACTTAAATATGAAAGACATAGGGTAAAAATTATTTTTATTTTTTAAAGTTACAGCAAATGGGCTTTTCTATGCTACAAACACATTTGGATCTCTGCAATAGGTAAAATCATAATCCAAGTAATATAAGTGATGCTATCTCCAATCTGTAGGTGGCAGTGATCTTCCACCACGTGCTTTAGGATGGAGCGGAGAAGGGGAAACCCACAAATTGAAACCACGGTCTATAAGAGATTGAGGAAAATAAGTTGTGGTATTAACTTAATGTTATATACCATATGCTTTGTTACATTAAAATTACTTAAAAATATAAGTATCCCTTTTATTTCCTACATGAAATGAAAAAAAAAATTAATAACATTTATGTCTGTAAATTTTATAAATATCAAAGGATTTTGATAACAAATTTAAGAACATTGTTATTTGAAATTTAACTGTGACCAAAATCCTGCACTGGTATTCTGGATTCATAGGTAGTGATGGTAAATCTTATTGCCTTAAATATTTTTATTGAAATGATACCTGTGAATTTTTTTTCCTCTCAAATCTCTTTCAGGATATTTAGCTACCTTCTTCATCAATTGTTCTGTTTCACCTCTGTTTAATATTATTTGTTTTTCTGTTGACACTTGCATGAGTTTTCACTTTTGTTGAAATAAAATGCAGTAAACTGAGAGCGTGCAAGGCAGGCAGAGTTACTTCAGGGAAGGGTGAATCCTGTTGAAATCCAAGAAGGTCCTTCATTAATTTCAGTGGACTTGGAATGCTGTGTCCCCAGGTCTGCCTTCCTTGGAGACTGGCAGGGAGACCTTGAGGGTACAACACAAAAGACTAATTTTGTCCTTTTGTCACTATTTTCATGTGTGGTTTGTTTTATATGAACGAGGTCTGTCTACAGTATTTTAAAAGATGAAACATCTTCATAAAGGTCTGATCATACACAGCTTAAAAATTCTCGACGTCCTAATTTAAATGATAAGGTGCCTAGTAGAAATTCAAGCAGCGGGTAAATATCACTTAAAAATTTGCTTCTGAATGAAATCTCACTGAGATTCTGGGTTTTGTCGGGGGGAGAATGCGCAAATACACAAGTACTCCTCTGCTTCCAAAGCAGCCCAGGTTACTTCAGATGGAGCACTAGATACCTTAGAATGAGTCAAAGTCGAGACATTCCTCAGAAAATTGTGAAAAATTACTTGTGTCAGAAATAACTTGTTCCATTTAAGATTAAGCCGTTTGGTTCCTTGCTGCTGAAAGATGTTTTGCAATATCAATACACCCAATTTGCAGTCATTTTTGTTTCAGTGCAGTCGAGTGGAATCTTGTCACTAGTTCTAGTCCAGAAGCTGTAGTGCAGAAAGACAGTATATATTACTGTGCATTGCTTAAAACCTCTTTGGAAAGCTTAGCTGGGAGCTATCTCCCTTTGCATTGGGATGTATTACATCCAATATGCTCCAGAACAGAAAAATATATACTCCTAATCCCAGTAGGAGGGTTTCCACCCATTACATTAGGAAGACAAAACTGTTTATGAGGCATCCTACATTTTCTCCTCTGTATTTTACAGAATCTTTTTCTTCTCATTTGCTACAGTAAATAGCCATACCTTTTCCTTATTGGCCATGCTCTTAAATTCTCTGAAAAAACAGCAGTAGTTTTTCCATCCAATCTACCTCCCATTTCTTAACTTGCAGTTCTAAAGAGGGATTTGCTTTTTAATGAGTAAATATTTTATTTTTTTTATTCCATTGTTAGAGAAATAATACATTAATCTATTCCCAGTATATTCTGTACAGTTTCATAATATGTACCCTTACAAAAGAAAGAACGGATGGGAAAAGGCACCCAAGGAGGGCTGTATGGCCTTTCCCCCTATTTAATTACATGTGAACACATGTATCTAACCAGACGTACTCTTTGCTCTCACACTGCTGGTAGATTCATAGGACACAATATGCAAAATTGCATTTTTAAACTTACCTATACGGCTCCCCACAAAGAAGACAGTAAGACATTAAATACAACCCATGTTAAATATATCCACTCATGCTCTAAAGGCGTACAGTAAGGTGCCTTCCTTGGGGCATATCCTGGCCATTTTATAGAATGTCAAGTGACAATTCTGCCCGAAGCTCCCTTTGCTAAGTGTCAGTTCGGTTCCTTTTAGATACACGCACAAGATTGTCTGCACGTGGCTCGGGATGTGCTAGATCTGCAGCGACTCCATCGCCGCCAGCCGCGGCGCTGCCTGGCGCTGCTTCTGCACATCCTTTCCCTCCCCTGCTCCTTCTCTTCATCTTTCTAATTCATTCCACATGCCCTTGAATATGTACCTCGTAAGTTGCTGTTCTGCATTCAACATTTGCTCACCCTGGGATTTTTCGCTGTATGGGAATCTCCTAACTTCCACAGAAGCCTCTGTGAAACACGGCAGTGGTGTCAATGGGGACGGGGAGCGGTCACACAGTGGATTAAGTGTGGGGCTCAAGGCCTTGGTTAGTCATGGGAGCTGCATTCAAGGAAGGACTTCTTGGCTCCTGGTCTCCAATATAGACTGGAAATTCCTGACAAATGACATCTTCTGTGATGCCCTCCAGTCTCCTACAGTAGTGAGAACAGCCTCCCATTCCGGCCCTTTTGGCTCCAGAGACTTTTGGGAGACAGGGCCTGGCTGGGGAGACTCCTATGTAAGAGTAGCGACAGAAGGGACTGAAATTAGAACATTTCAGGAGGTTTTCAAAATGTTTCAAAACAGAAATTCATGGAGGGGGAGAAGGAAGAATGTTTGTCAGAAGAGGTTCAAGAGTTCACCTTACATTTCAATCCCCCCACTAGAAAGTAAAGCAACCTTAAAAAAAAAAGAATGAAATGCATGTAAAGCAGATATTTTGCTGAAAAACTGTAAATCTGAAAACAAAAGGTGCTATAGAAAATTCTAGAATTGCCTTTATATTGAAGCACAAAGAGCAGACAACCGACAAGGAGCGCATCATGGGGAGCCCTTCCTCCTGGTTTGAGAGTATCTGCTCTGAGGAGACCACACATTTTGGCAGCAAAATTCACCCCTGTACATCTGCAGAGCCAGAACAACCTTTTAATGCTGGTTCTAAATTAATTCTAGAGTTGTCAAAACATAGGAATTTACATACAATTTAAAGTGGTAAATCCAAAGCAGTGAAAGGAAGTCTCACATAGAGATCGAGGCTGGCAACAAGAGAAATTCAGGTGCCAGATTATTAAAAATTCAGGTTGAACAGTGATGTGAACTCAACAGTGAGTCCGGCAGCCAGCTCTGCTGATACGAGGCAGTGACCCCGGAGCTCTCATGTGACTGGGCTGCCAATGGGCTGTCTGGTCCACCAGGGTGCCACTTTCCTTTGATTTATCTTTGAGTCTGAGGAATTTTTTTTTTCTTCAGTGAAGTAAGAAAATCCTATTTCAGATTCATTATCAGGACTACCCACACGACCTGGAGCCAGTGGATAATTCCTAGCAACTATATAAACAGTTTCTATGGACGTATCTATATTGACTTTAAAACAAGCCTCATCTAGATCTTCTGTAGGTATTTTCTCTAAACAATTGAGAAAATGTATATGTTAAAGAAAACCCCATCCAGGTATGTGTATAAACTTGAGGGAAGAATGCAAAATGGCTACTTATAAGAGGATGAAAAAATTATTAAGTACTATCTATATTGTGCCAAATATATGATTAGTTCTTATCTGTTCTTACAAGCAGCACTTTGTTCCTATGTGGAAGAGGCAATTTGAAGTGTGGCAGCTGCTACAGTTAATTTTGACATAAAGGCAAGGAAAAGAAGCCAACAAAGTACCTTTTATGTGCACGCTATACCGAGCTGTGGTTGACTGTGTGCCCACAGCTAAACATACACAATACCTATGGCAATGATAAAAAGCACCGTCCCAAAATAAGACTTTATTCAACTGAATTGTGTCTTAGTTAATAACTTATTGCATAATATAATCTCTATCAGTTCCTCATCCATGAATTGGCTGCATCAGGTCTGTGAGTCTTGTCCAGCTACATGTTAATGCTCTTGACCACCACCCCTTGCTGTTTGTGCTGCACCACAGCTCCCTATCACAGAATTGGGGCTGGGGTCGCCAATATTAAATGAAACACTGCTTTTATTCTCATAGCTACAGCCCTCGGAACAAGGAGCTGAAGAATACTGTTGTTAGACATACAAAGAATATAAATGTCTTTGGATATGCTTTCAAATATCTTAGCAATACTTGTCCAACCTCTAGACATATTCATTATGATCACATCACTTCTGAAGTCCCGTAAGCTGTCTTATTAACATTTAATACATGAAAAGTATGCATTATATGAAACGTAATGTTACTAATGAGGTAAAGATCTTTCCCCCTCGCTGTTATTTCCTGTGTATCTGCGAGGTAAGTAACCATGTATCTTTGCAGATGGGCATGCACAAGACAAGTGGAAGAGCTACTTACTCATCTCCAGTCCCCATGGACCTCGATTAGCTAGTAAAAAGCGGGGGCCACATCAAACCAATGCTCTACAGATGAAACCCAAGGAAGTGCATTAAGATTCTGCCCCTGCAGTGCCAGCTCCTGAGATTTCTGCACATAGGGAATACAGAATTAGTATCCTCTAAAGCCAAAAGATCTTGCAAATCACAGTTTTGTCCTATCATTCACCAGCTGAAATGAGATAGAAATCATTCCAATAACCAGAAATAAATCATTGCAATAAATGCAATGAGAAATCCTCCCTATTCCAGAAAATTTCTCCGAACATGTGAACTAAACTGCACTAGTCATGTTATACAAGTGGAGGAAATGTCTTCACCTCTTACATACAGCACACAAAAAACCCCTACTTTTCACTGAGGACTGCATATCGCTTTTCAGTCATGCACATATAGGTGGGTATTTTTCAATAACAAAGTGCAACCCATCTGCCAGGCCCAAAGCGATTCTAGAAAAGCTCATGTTAAGTTTCTAAGGGTTTTAAAAAAGAAGAAGAAAAAAAAAAGATCTTTCCTCCTGTAACTTTGAAAGCTAATTGCACCTTCTGGACACTGTGTTTTCTTCACAGGAAGGAGAAACACCTGGTGATGCTGGAGGCCATAAAGAAACCTCCTCACGGCAGGAGCCAGACACCCCGGTGCAAGGCCAGGGTCCCCAGGGCCCATTCGGCTGGCCCTCAATTTTCATATTTGAGCTAAACAGCTAAATTTCTGAAAGACATCTATTAACTGTATAACCTGTGTATGGGTTATAAAGGGTTTGGAAGTGCAGGTACAGCCAGCAAAAAATACAGGCGAATGGAGCTGTCCTTGTGCCCTGATCAATCCCTAGGAGCAAGAGAGAAGTGCAGGTTGGAAAAGGAATTGCTACCTTCCAGTAGGGGTAGCCTACAGCGTCATGGAGGCTACTCGTAGATTCCCCAAATGCCTTAAAATACCCTCCTTCTTTAGCAACACTTCTGCAGTGGCGGATTGGGCATTTTGTCATTATGTGAGCTGGAGTCCTGTCTGTGCCAAAATTTAGTTTCCCTAAATTAAGTTGTTTGCAAGTGCCAGGAGGACCAGGTGATCTTTATCAATTTAATATTACAGAGCTCTTGCTCCTGTTGGCTGATGCACAGATTCCTAAAATTAGCTTGTTAGAACAATCTAAAAGGACCCGGGGATTATTTATGAACTCCAGTATATCTGCTTTATACAGGCATAAATCAGTTGGCTTCCACTGATTCCCTTCCAATTTACAGACTTAAGTATATTCTGCCTGTTGTTACACAGCCAATTTAAGCTGGGAAAATGTCCTTTAAATCTACTTATGCTTTAGGATAATAGCTTGAGATTCTATATTTAAAAGAATTTTTATTTTAAATTCTTTTTAAAGGTTTAGGAAAAGAAAAATGGTAATCCACCTACAGTCTGCTGAATAAACTAGGATTTATTACTACCTGAGCCTTGCTTTAAACACAAACAAGTTGAAAGAATACACAAGCAACTACACTAAAACACTTAATCTTTAAGAAAAAATGAAAAAATAAAAGTTAGAGCTCACACATTCTGACTGTGAAATGTTATTTCCAAGCTTAGGGAAATTCTCCATGGGATAGAGGTCACTGAGTAGAAAGAAATGACTTTGAGATACAAAGGTGATGACTTTGCAATACTAGGCAGCAAAATTTGATTTCAATAAAATATTTTTCTGCCACCATTTAACACGAACTAGAATTATGTACAACGCACGTAAGAACAAGTTGATAAAATTCTAAATAAAAACAAGACAATACTCCTAAAGAAACAAAGCAGGACAATTATTGAGAAAGAATTTGCAATATAAATGATGTCATGTAAAAGGAACGTGACAAATGCTGGCTTCTAAAAACATAAACCTCTTTTTTTCTTAGAGAAAAATTGGAAAACTTGAAAATGCCATGACCATCACTATCTCAGGAAAAACAAACAAACACACTATAAAAGGTTCATAATGCACTTTGAAATATATAGTTGAGAAGTCCTAAAATATTTCTAGCGTTAGCTCTTTTACCACCTAACACGACACAAAAGAAAGACACGAGCAGAGAATATTGCAGCCTTAATACCCAAAGCTGTTCATGTAAAATAAATGCCTATTGCAAGTGCCACCAGCACAGAGTTCCTATCATTGCAAGCAGATTAATATTGCCTTAAGAAACTTGAGATGACACTACAGTAGCATTGGATGTATATTCGAAATCGGATGGTATGAAAATCTAGCTCCAAAATGAGCGACATTGGCTATTCCTAGCATTACCTGAAAGACCCTGACTTTTCTTACCTTATATTTAGAACATGTTTTCAATTCTGATACTGAATGATTACAAAGCACTTCACAAACCTGAGGACGTGATGATTTTTAACCCATTAGGAAATAAGGGAATATTATTCCTACATCACCAATGAAGGGATTGAGGCACAGAATTGGTTTCACTCAGAAAGTAACAGCCAAAATGCAGATTAAACATCTCGTGCCTTCCATACGGGTGCTGCAGCCCGCGAGCTGCCCTCCTGCCCCACCAGCAGCGAGACCGGCCACCTCATGGGGAGCCCCGCTCTGAATCACCCACACTCTGTCACCTCTTGTTCACAGCTTCATCCTAAATGTACGTGAAATTGCTGGTAAAATTCCTACCATTTGAGCACACAGAGACAATTTTGGAAAGTATTTTGGCTTTGACATTTCCTTTCACTGATATCCGAACTTTTGGATTTTTATTTTTTTAGGTTTTGAAGCAGAGGCAATCATATGAATCATGCTACAGGAAAACAGCAATGAGGATTTCCCTCTCTCTCTGCATGGAGCTGCCTCTAGATGACTATATTCACTTGTTATATTTACAGCTCTAAAAAGAACTACTGGCACAATTCAAAGAAGCTAATGGAATTATTTGAATACTAATTGTGTAGAAGTGGAAATCATAATAATTGGCAATTCTTGCTTGTTGAAAGCTAGGGTCCCAAACAAGGGCATGTTCCACAGCTTCCTGGGATTACTGAAAAAAACAAACGTACCTGGGTTTCAGCAATCACTAGATCACGCAGGGTTAAGCTGAACAGTTTAGCTGACTAGAGAAAAGCCGCTCACAAGTGGATAATCGCTAGTGATCTGGTCCATCTTAGCACCGTTGGGAATTTTGCAACAGCTTTCACTGAGGCCAGCATTTTATATCTGGTTTATCTTTCCTTTAGAAGGGCCCAGAACACCTTTTCATACCTATTTTTATATTCATTAGAGTGACTGGTGGATGAGCCCTGAGCGACCGTGGTGCTGGCAGCAGGTACTGTGGGCAGAAGCAGCTCTGCTCTCTGCCATATGCCCCGTGTGGTATTTTATAACACAACTGATTGCTGCACGACTGCTGTGCTGTTCCCTGTAGCTCCTGGGCTGTCTCTATATCTTCGGGTGTGTTAGGGTACGATGCCAGACTAAAATCTGCCTTTACTAAACAAACTCCCAATAGCTCTGTTATCATTTTTAATTTATATTATAATTTCTAAATTCTGGTTGTTCCCTGGTGATTTTTTTTTCCACAAGCGTATCTGGAGCTGGGAAATGGTTCTGCTCAGGAAGCAACCGTGTGTATTGAACGACTCCCTCCTCTGCCTCCTGCTTCTTGGTGCAATCCGACCTCTTTCTCCAGCGCGGCCAGTTGAGTCCCACAGCTTCTGGGCAGTTCTTACTGTTTCACCTAGAGCAAAAAATTCCTGGGAGTGTCCACAGATCTGAACCGGCATCTGTTCTTTTCCTGTTGTTTCTTCTTTGAAAATATAAACAGAATGTTAATTACCTTGCCCTGATTTTATCCTGCTGCTCAGTTTGCTTCCTTTTAACTTCTGAATCTATTACCACCTGCCAATTTGTCTAATCCTGTATTCTGGCAGACGCCAAGTTTTAACCCACTTGCTTGCAACAGTCCTGAAGGAATATGAGCCATATTCTACCAGGTCAACAAGCCCCAGAAACCCAAACCTGCTACAAATGTCACTTCATTACTGCACAATTCTGAACCTTGATACAGGTTTTTATTTCATAAATTTATTCATGGATGTATTCTGAGGAGTTTGAGAATCTTTTGCATACAATAAGCCAAGTTCTGAAAGGCTTTGAAGATTTATGCCTCCAACACTTTTGGACCTTGCTGTCCTTTTATTTTTGGCATATTTTGTTCTTAAATGAAGAACAGAATGAAATTCTTAAATAATTTGGAGATTTCTCCCTGCTTCAGAGCAAACAGAAGAAAAAAGACTGATTCAGCATTTTCACACGTGCTTAACTGTAATTGTGTACCATGCTAAATTAGAGACCTGTGCTCACGGCTCACATTACACAAGGACTACTTTAATTTTACACAGGAAAAAAAAAAGAGGAATATTTTACACTATATTTTAATAAATAATTAATATTAAACTGCATCTATTAAATAGAGGTTCAAACTTGCACAGCGCCGTAAGCTCCCACTGGATGGTGTTTATCGACTTGCAAAATCAGGATCTAGTACAATGATATTTGGAGTGCTCTTCTGTTTCATACTGTGCCAGTTCAATATTGCTAACTACAGGTGTTTAAAAAGCATAAAGTGGTCCATCAAATATCAAAAGATTAGCTTGACACTTGCCAGATCTTTAAGAAATAAATAAATAAATTTGGGGCTCCACTTATTTGCCTTCTGGTTTTTGATACTGTAGGGTTCGGTTGGCTCATGTTTTCATGTTTTATCTCTAACCATAAAGGTTAGAATATTTTTCTGATGGAAACCAAAGTTTGCATCTGCTCACTAGCCTGCAGGAGAAGACTTTAAGAAAACATCAAGTATCATTAACACTCATGGGAAAATTGTAAAAATGGGCCACACTGCTTGGCAACTTACTAATTTACAAATTTTAGTAATATACATCGGCGCTTTGAACAAGCGATGTGAATGAGCCAAGTTCTACTACTTACTTAATAGTCCATGTTCCTTACAGCACTGGAATTACTACAGATCAGAACATCTGTACAACTGAACACGATGCTTCTTGCCGTCCAAGTCTGGAACAGCTCTGCTCCTAGAAAAGCGGGAGCCTTTTGCACTTTACATTGCAACTGGAACACTACCTTAGGCCTAGACGTTACTCCAGTTGTTTCAATGATGAAACTTGTTTTTCCCTCCTATTTCAGTTCTGTCCACTGGGAAGCTCTACAAAGTCACATTTCATTTCATGGCTTTTCGCTGATCATTGCCTGATGGGTGAGATGTAGTCATAGGTGCTCTGTGGGCTGTGTTAAGAGGGAGCTACAAACCTCCATCTACACACTGTGGTTTGCTGTAAAAAGAAATAAAGGAGCTTGTGAAGCAAGAGATGTGAAGTGGGTTTGCTGGGGGAACGAACAACTGAGCAGACCAGAACTTCTCATTCATTAAGGCCCTCTCGCTGGGCATAGCAGCACTGTTCTGGGGATGAACTTCACTCTGAAAACGTAAGAGCTCAGTTTGAAGGTCTATTCCTCTGTCATTTTTTCATCGGGTTGGATTAATTGGCCTCAGAGTACAAAAAAACAGGTCTGAAACTTTTGGGCTAATTTTTGACTCTGTGTATTATGGGAAGCATAACAGAACGCTTTTCTTTCACAAGGTGATTTAGTGCTCTAATTGGCTGCTGGGTGTTGCAGAACACATAGAATCTCATTCTATGTATCATTGCTTAGAGTCAGCGCAGCCTCAGTTTGAACGAGATTGCAATGGAAGCTCAAAAGAAAATTAGCAGAGAACAATGAGGTAAACTTTCTTCCCATTTCCTTATAAAAATCTGTCTTCTGTTGCTAAGTAGGTACGGAAAGGACATATGAACTACACTCTGAAAACCACCTCATTTAAAGATGCTCACCTAATAAATTGAATAAATAATAACAGAAAGCACTTCAAATAATGAGATAATGAAATGTCTTGATTTCTTTTACTCTATCCCTTGTTTTTATTGTATTTTAGGATTCACAAATTGCTCTGCAGAAAAGATGTCTGGAATTACAGAAGCAATGCTTGTGCATCACTTCCTGCAGCAGCGCTCACAGCAGTCTCAGCGTACGCCCCATATACTGCTACCTTGGGCACCTTTGCTTCTGAAGGTTGGTAATTACTATTAAGAGCTGAATGAGCAAAAACTATCCATCTACTTAAAAATACTCAAAAATTAAGTCTCAAGTCTCAATGGCTGAAAACATTGGTGCATTTAATTTATGCAGAACTGTTTACTTGGATGTCAACAGAGCAATGAGCTATCTCACATGTAGCTGACCTAGGACAGTCTCTGGGGCTCCCTGCAGCTGCAGCCTCTCCCTCCTTGGCAGAATCTGCCAAAGTCCGTCACTGAAATCACATTCAGATTCCTGCTAATGACCACATGATCTCTGTTAGACAATTCAATCTACACGTAATTATTAGTAGTAACATTTTTAGGTGCAGCATTGGTTAAGGTTCGCACTGTCTTACATTGTTTTAAACTCTGTATTTATTGTTTTAAAGGAAGAAAGCCAATTTCAGGGCACCTAGGATTGTATTAAGTCAGCAGAACTTTGCAATGGGCTAAAAATGCAGGATTGGGCTTTTGCTTTAGAGCAGGTTAATTACGTAGGTATTTCCTGCATAATAACTATCTTTGTTGTCACAGTCAGTATTTTTAAGAACTTTTCCTTACTACTTCTTTAGCTTTTTGCTTTTTTAGGAGGATTTTTTTCTCTCCTTTTTTTTTCTTTTGTTTCTTTTTCCTGAATCACATCCCTGAGATTTTGAACCTGCAGTCCTGCCAGGTTTAGAATTTCCCAGGCACTCCTGGTAGGTCCTGGCCAAGGAATACTTGCAGAATCGGGCACTTTGAAGTGCTGAGGCATTTTTAGTTAAGGATATTAAAGCCTCGCTTTAAAAAGAAAAAGCACTCTCAGCTTTTCGCACTGCAGTGTTTGGAGTGTTTAGACTACTGGAGAATGCTGATATCTTGATATGTTGTATGAGGATACCAGAGCTGTGCTTCAGGCAGAAATTCTTCAGAAGAATGAGCAAAGAGAACACCAAGTGGAACTGTTTATATTAAAAAAAAAAAAAAGAGGGATACAATTTTTTCAGAAGGGACAGGAATAATGCTAGAATTCATATGGCCAAAATATAATATAATGCAGCTGTATTTTAATTTGGGTACGGTGCTTACTTTTGTTTTTATATTTTTAGAGACAGTTACGCAGCAACTCTCCACCTCTGTTTCTAAACCAAGTAACTATCTGAAGTTGCTGTCGTAACATGAACATTATAGAGCACGCTCTTTTGGAACTGATTATTTCATTTTTAATGATACTCATGAATATCAAACTGTCAATTGCTCATATTGAAAGGATGAGTGTAGGAACACAGGCAAAAACAGATTTTCCAGGGGCTTAAAGGATGTCCTCTGTGTATCTATGTCCCCAACACCCTCCTCCATTTTTCACTTGCTCCATGTGAAAGCAGAAAAACTGCATTTTCTGCATAAATGTGTCCTGACGAAAAACACTCAGCTCCAAAAGGAATTCCATTCTGGATGTGACCAGTGGGCCACCAAAATCCAAAAGATTTTCTCCCAGGAAAAGCCAGTATCACCCAAGCAGCTGATTTCAGTCTGTGGGACTTCGTGAACTGCAGCCAGCAGCTCACGTGCAGCCTTACAAAATCTGCTTCAGATGTTGCAGGCTTTACACTTTGGGACTGGTTAGAAAAAATTCCTAATATTTGTCTCCCTTATGCAAGTAGAACTATTCAAAGTTTTCTTTTTTTATTTTAATTTTCTTTGGTCTGATGTCAGCAAGCCCTATCAGGAAGAAAGCAAGGCTACCAGGATTGACCATTGATACTAATTACTACCTTCCAATGCAATATGCATGAGATGCTGCAGCTGAAGAAAACCTGTTGTATTTTCTTTTGTTTAAGAAGGAATAAACATAAAATAACTGAATCCTGTAAATAAAATAAAATTATAAATTAAGATAAAATATCACCCTTTTTCTTTTCCCCTATAGCCTCCTGCATTCCTTTCAAACATGAAATAACTTTTGAAGGGAGGATGGCTGTGGTGAAAATCAATATTTTTCCTCTAGCTGAGCCTACTTCAGAGAAAAGTCAGATCCTGCCTATGCCCTCTGCTTGCATCTAAAAATTTTAGGTTTCATTCCCTGTGGTAACTATCATAACTATACAGCTACTTCATACAGTATATATTGACTTTGTAAACTGTGGTTGTTCTCTGGTGCAGGGATCAGTATTCTGGACTGAGCATTCAAGTGTGGAAACAGGAGAAGTCTGACATGTTATTAGATGCGTCCTTACTCATGCTCTTTGTAAGATTTCCTCCATATCCCTGGATAGAAAATCAATGGTTACGTATGAAGTATCTGTGGTTACCTATTGGAAAGCAGTGAGATGCCTCCTCTATTTGTGAAAGAAGCTTGGATTTCTTGCTTAGCAATGGAGGACTGTAAAAGACAAAAATATAGTTGCAATATAATGAGCTTTAGCTTTGCCGAGCTTATTGGAAGAAGTATAAGAATGCAAAATGAGCAGGGACTGAAGACCTACACACAAAGAGTCCCCTGTTAACTACAGCATTAAGATTTGCCTTTGAGAGAACAGAAGCTACTGCTTCTGCTGGACAAGAATAAGGAAATTAAGTGATAAAACTTAGGCTTAAAGAAAAGTGACTACAGACACAAAATGAGATAAACAATTACAGAGGAATATCAAAAGTATTAATAAGTCTCAGAACTTTATACAAATGACATAAGGCATTTGTAGTCTCCTAAGTTTAAAAACTCATTATATAATGCAGGAATAAATATTAGCAGTTTTTTTAGAATTAAGAACAAGGCCTCACATAATTATCAAATAAATGATGATTTCTTGCTCCAGTGAGCTTTCCATCTAACTGTCAGTCTGAAGTAAGTCAGACAAGAATATATTGCTAACATGCCAGTCTTTTGTTTACTGTTCTTAGGAAGCCAAAATATGTTCTTAGCATCTGTAGGTTATCACATACCAACAACGAACTAACATTTGTTTGTAGCAGCAGAGGTGACAATCACAGCTCTGCAAGGAATAAGATGCACTCTCACAGATCAAATCTGGAAACACAGCAGGATACATGCCCATAACAGGCTGAGGTATATTCACAGCTAAGGAATCCTATCTTGCCAAATACAATAGGCCAGATTCTGCCCCTGAATATGCTCCTCTGTCAATCCCTTAGCCATATTAGGTGCAAAATAATATAAAGTGACACACAGATTAAGCAATTTTACAGATAAGAAAGTGGGGAGCTGACCTAAAAACATGCAGGCATCCTAGGCTCAACTAGTTATATCCTGCAGCTGCTAAATGCTCCCACTGCATAGAGTATACATATTACACAGCATGCAGGTGGCAGTCACATCCTATCATTATTGTAAAAACAGTTTATTAAGCACACGCAGTGTGACAGGGAGATGGAAGCGAGCCAGGAATCGGATCTTACCTGGTGTTCCAGGCTGCTGCTTCACGGTCTCTTGCCGTGCTCAGAGGTCCTATGCTTCGTACTTGCTTCAGGCCTAGAGCGTCAAAGTGTATCAGTCCTTTTGCAAAGCCACCCAGCATCAGCATGACATGTGAAACTAGCCAGTTCTGCAGCTCTTTACACTTCGAATGTTTTCATGATATTGAGCCTTGCAAGAAAAATGTCAGCCTGGCCTGGTTCTTAGGCCTTGCACCACTGAATCACCTCACGTATGTCACTGATATTTGAGAGGAACTGCAGAGACGGGTGAACCAGTGTGTGGACAATCCAGCCTAGCACGTGCTTGCTCCAAAAGCTCTCCCAATTTTTTTGGAAGTTCATACCACATCAGTGGGAGTCTAACTCGTGTGGTACACCTCCATGTCTTGGTTGTCATGCTGCTTGTTGATGAGGTACTAAAGCCACCAAGTACCAAAACCTTTAGCTTAGTCAGGCAGGCAGATTTATGAACTTTTGTAAGGCCATCTGTTTGGCCATCCCATTCCTCCACTTTTGAACTACTTTTCTTTCCACTTTATCTTCCCCTTTACCTTCTGCTTTTTTTTTTCAATTTTGCTCACAGATTCCACCGTTCCAAAGACTCTGTTCTATAACTTTGTCTTTACAGAATGAGTTTAGCCCTTACATATTCTGAAGCGGTATTCTGCCTTGTATGTACATGTATCCCTGCCCAAGCAGAAGGAAATGCCCTGCATGAATGCAGGTGACTGCTCTGTGCTGGCAGGATATAAAGCCTGTCACTCTTAATTGCCAGCACAGATGACCTTTTGGTCTGAGTTTTGAAGTTCAGTCATGAGATATGTGGTATTTTCCAAGCTATTTGCACATGTTTTAGCTAAAGACTGAGTGCATGTGTATGCAGCCATGGGTCATTACACAAAGTGAAACCACCAGCTTGCGTGTCGTAGGCCACCAAACAGCCACCAGCTGATAATGACTCTCCGCTATTACTAACCAGGGTCAAATTCATGCCAGTGACCTAGAAGGAAAGGGCTCCATATCTCATTACCAACATGCACAGCTTCCTGGTCCTACTGTGCACTTTTGTGTGTGTGTTTTTGTACATGAAGTTACATGTTTAAGTTGCAAATAAAATTCAGGAAACTAAACCATATATTTCATTAAAGATATGCATGTATGATTTCCAAATTAAAAGCTATACAGTGTGCATTACTTCCCCCCCCCCATAATCTCATAATACATTTTTAGCATCCAGACATCTTGCATACAGCAGCTGAATAACCTATGGATAGAAGTCTCTACGCATTAGTCTGCTAGAGAAGCAGTTATAGTCTGTTGAGTAAATAGCAGACATTTCAAGAAATCCCTAAATACCTTTTTATTCGATAGCCCTTAGCTTTTCTGGGTAAGTTACAGTACTGTGCAGTACTGTTCAGTACATAATAAGACTCATGGAAACCCCCAAGAGTGCATTTTAACATAAGGTATTTCAAAATGTTCCTAAATTTATATCAGGATAAATGCAAAAGCTTTAGGAAGATTTAATTTTTTAAAACCCTAAGGCACTGATATGGTACATTTCAAAATATGAAAATAGAAACCATTTTTTTTTAAAAAATAAGATTTTAAAATTGTTTTCTCCATTTCTAGTATTTAAGCAATAGTGGTATTTTCTGTTTGGAGAGCATTACAACCAACTACGGCACAATTTAAAGACATTTAGACATGAAAAGCTCAGTCTTTCTCTGTGGTTATAGGAGGTTATTAGTCACTTTCCATGCAAAAAGGCTTGATGAAATATTGTGACCCAGTACGTTAGTTTGCCTGAAATGGGATGGGAGGAGAAATACTGGTTTTAAGAAAATTCTTTGTATATGTTATGCCAGGGCTTGAGAACAACCTCACAAATCCCAGGTGTTCAAAAATCTGAAGGCAGTTCCCCAAAACACAAAATTGGATTGAACATTACAAGATTAGTATCTATCTATTTTTCTTTTGATTTACTTTATGACTTCTGAAACTTTTAAATGAAAGCCGAGATTCTTACCTAACCACAGAATTTTGGAAGCTCTTAGTCTAAGAAAAAAATTGCACTGCAAACATTATTTGTGTTTGCGTTTGGCCACTCTTTTGCTCAGTAACATCTTCTAGGCTGCAATGGGGAGGAAGGGCTGATCCGTCCGTCTCTGCAGGGCTGCCCCTCCTGGGTTCCCCAGCGCGCTGGGAAGCACCGGGCTGCCAGTTAATGCAGCATTAACCCTGCTTTGTGCTCATGAAGTGATGCAAAACAACGAAATGGCCCAGCACACCTGGCCCTGCACTTGGAGCGAGTGGCATTGTCACTAAACAGACAGATGCACATCTTCCTGCATCTTAAAAATATCACAGTGATTTATGAACACTGCTCATCTACCCCCTGGAAACTGCTCTAAGAGAAGCGTCACAGATGTCTATAAAATATTTTTCATTTTCAATGAAGGTTTTTGATGTTTTTTAACTAATTCCTCCAGAGGACCGGTCCATTAATGGTCTAATTCTGTAACATGAAACTGCATGAAACTGCAGTGGATGCAATTGTGGGGTTGATCTCACAACTCAGTTACTAGGAAGGCTCACAGTGTAACTCAGGTTACCCAAACAACTCCTACTGCTGATACAGGAAGACATTTCTAGGATGGTGGCCTCGTATCTGCATTAATAGAAATCAGATCCTGACATAAGTTGCTAACTTCTTTAATTAAATCCAGAAAATATCATCAGAAAAAAAAAGAAAAAAAGAAAAAAGAATAAAAGTGAGATTATTTGGGTCACTCAGAGAACTTTCTACCAAAGACAATCTGCGGAGTCTGAATTTGATGCAATTGAGTTATTTTGTCTCTATATAACCTAAGCAGAAGAAATGGATGTTTTTTGCCTCAGAGGCATTTTGTGAGCACAGTATATGCACCTTCATGCTTCTGATCTGTCTATGATTATATCTTAATAAGAAAGAAAATAATGAATTGAAAAACGAAATTCTCTAGCACAGGAACATCGGAAATTCTTTTTTTTTCCCAAAGGGAAACAGAGAAACAGGAATATCTGGAGATCAGAAACCCTGAGAGACAAAGGAATAAAGGCAGATAGAAAAATGATGATCAAGTGAATCAGTACTTTTCAAAAAGTTGATTAAAATAACATTTGGATTTCTACCTAACAATTTTACACCATGCCACCTTTGCAAACTTCTTCATCACAGCAGAAGACTTCAAAAATGTTTTCTATTTATAACTAATTATTTATTGTGTGACATAAACAGAAGTCTACTATTTCGTCTACAAATGAATTACTCCTTTAAAAATCCTAAATTTGAAAAGCCATGTAAAGTAAATTCAAGCATGTAACTACATTACTGTGTTGACGCTGAAGAAAAGTTTAGTGTTCACTTTCAAAATGTAGCTTAAAGAACATGTATGTCAAAAAAGACTGAACTTTCTGGGTCAAATGTGTAACCATTAGTAACTCCATTGACTTATTTCCCTGATAAGAAGCGTGGAAGGAGAGGCAATGTGAGTATGCTGACACGGCAAGTCTCCTTGGAGCCACTCCTGGGACAGCACTATTTACAGTGTTGAGGAAACTATCTGGTCTCTGAATCTGTTTGTCTAGTGAGTCTAGTGAGCACACACCTAAGCAGCGCACCGGCCTAGTGTCAGATTCAGAAAACACGGCTGGCTTTCCAACCTGATCATTCCAGGCTTATGCAACTGTGTTTTCTGTCTTTCCCACTAACTTTTGAATGTGTTAGCCAATCTCAAACAAATTCAATACAGGAGAAGAGATTTCAAAGATACTAAGTTCTGTCCAGCTACATGAAAATTGATGACTAGACAGATGACTGGCCTCATTTTGGGAAAAACAGCAACGTGAACTCCAAAGTTCTGTTTTGTCTGGCTTACCAGATCAGCAATCAGCACACATACAGCTCAGAACCAGCCACGGGACATGCTGCCTCTTGCCCGGCTGGTAATTAAGGATAGCAAAGAGACCTCAAGATACAATGCATGGACAGCAAGAGAGGACAAGAAGGCACAGGTGGAAGCTAAGAGGTCCTGCATGGAGGAACCGTGAGGTACATGAGAAGGAGATGAGATTATTATCGGAGCTGTACAGAGACATAAGACTAAGAGGTACAAGAGTAGGTGTTGACTGTTAGGAGCATGACAGAGTCTTTGTCACAGGAAAGGTATCTATTTGGTGGTTTTGTAATACTGCCTAACTCCTCTTTGATTTTTAAGAGAATGCATCTCTGAGAGCCTGATCTCAATGGTAGATCTTCCATTAGAAGTCAGTCTATACTTAATCATACAAATCAAAGATGAAGAGAGTGAAAGCTAAGACAATAGTAGTTGCTGCAGAACATTTACAGTCTAAACCAGGAGTTCTCTACAATGCAGATTAAAGGGATCACACTGCAGGGATCACACTATGCAAACCCTGATACAAAACTGCATCATTACCCTCAAGAACAGGATACAGGTCCAGAATATTTTGCAATAGTTAGCTACCATGTTTCCCACTGACATTCACTGCTTGTAGACATATACTTAAGTGACACAAATTATCTTCCAAGCAGGTACTTCAAGTAACTGTATATGACATATCAGAGTATATTAATAGAATAGAAAAGGTCTACCTGATGTCATGCCATGATGTTCTTTGATACAAATACTACAGATTTTAACGTCTTTCTGGCAAATATGTGAATATATTGACTTATTTAGGCATATTGGATAACCTATCAACAGCGGCCATAAAGATGGAAATAAATTTCTCATCTCTGGTGATGGTGCATATTCTCACTGTGACCTCCAGTCACTAGTTTGCACTCTGTGCTAAGCAAATCACAGAAAACCTGCTAGAATTACAATTGTGCAAATTACTATTTTGAGGATTTATCCTTCTTGATACTGAACTTCTATAAAGCATTTTTAATAGAATGTGCAAAAATGTGCTCAAACTAGATTCTTTGCTTTGCCCCAAAATCTCAAGATACAGACAGTTTGTAGAGTATGGTGCGTCACAGAGAAGACAGTACTCATCTCACACTGGGTTTCTTCTGAGAATAATTCTCCTGATTTTGAGTGGGGCAACTGAGAATGAAATTGCACCTGGTGGTATTTCGGTGACCTTGGAAGACATTTCTGATACAAGTTTCATGTTTTGGTAGATCCATAACTAAACAATAGGGGCACTTTTCTTCCAATACTTTAAATAAAAGCTATCATGTTATTGTCTCTAAATGAAAGCTATGACTGTACAAATGCTACAGAATATGAGAATAGACATGAGTTTTGATCTGCATCTCTGACTCATGTTCCTGACTTCACTAACCTCACTGTACTTATTCACCTGTCTCCAAAAGTAAAAAATACTCCAAGTGAAAGATTAAGCTGCAGTAACATTCTCCTAAACTGGTTGCTACAAAATGCCATTTTATTGTCTCATATACAGTAGAGTACCCTGCAGTTGCTGTAAATGATGTCTACACACACCGAAGGACTGATGGTTCACCTCGTGATCAAGGCACTCAGGCACTCATGACACCTCTGGAAGTGCTTGTATGAAAGTTCTTATTGAAGAGGAATTTCTCGAGATACCTGCCAGCTTCCTGGTCCCCACATATCCCCCAAATGTTACACTCTGCTCTTACGGAAGACAGAGGAATTAGTCCTTGATTAACTTATCCTTCTCAGTATTTCTACTGGGCTCATCAACATAATGACTTGTTAGGATGTGCTTAACTGCTTATTCAGTTGAGCGTTATTATTGCCATCAGCATTTCTTGTGGATATTTCAGTGAATTTACAATTAACCGGTGCACAGCTTGAATCCACAAATTCTTGGCATTTGCCAATAGTATTGGGGGATGGGTTTCTCCAACTCATAATCAACAGCACTAAGTATCATTACACTGCATAAAAATCTCTATTTTCCCACAGCAGTACATAAAGTATATCCTGCCCCTTTTTACAGTCCATTAAAATATATCTACAGTACCTTCCCAAAAGAAAGTAAAAACAGTATCTTGTAACACTTTCCCTAATGAAATGCAGTGTTCTGAACAGTCTTTACTGCTACAATGTCTGTAATGAATTCAAGAAAATTAGTCATGCTGTAGCTTAAACATTAGTAGTATCAGTCACTTTGGAAGAGATGAGCAATAGACAAAGTGCCCCCCTGGAAGTCAGGAGCACAACTCCCATTGAGCTCAGTGAGACCGACATCATGTTTTAAGATGACTTTTGCCTATGTCGAGTAGGAAAATGTGCACTTTCCACCCCACTTTTTACATTTCTTGATTTCTTTCTTCTGTTTTCTTGGAAAAAAATAGTTTTATTGACACTCCTTGACTAACTAAGGAGTGTTATTTGTGAACCACAGCTGCAGATTCCATGTATGCAATCTCAGTGCTTCGTGCTTGTATTAATAAAACCTTTTAGAAGTCATCATCTGTGGCTGTCTTGGGCTCTTCCATATCTTCTAGCTTAGCAGCACATAAGAGAAAATATTTATACAGAAGGACTAACACAGATGATTTTTGTCATAAAGCAAAGCACACGGTCACCGAGCCGTTTGACCCTCTTCCTGGAACAAACTCCAGTTGCTTTCCACATTGTGACTCTTCAAGGCTTGTCAAGTCTATCCAAAGTTTTCCTTATGCGGGTTTTTTGCCAGCACAGTTAAAAGCAGCACAGGTCATTGTGAAAATGTCCTGCCTAGGGTTTACAATCAGATCTAGGGTTAAACCAAAGATTGTACCAACTGTACGTCTTAAATCCATTCATTCCATGTGACCTGCAAGTACACATCTGCTGCATGTTAGCCTTACCCTGCTGTCTGACAGTGGCACACATTTGAATCCTCATCATTTTGATTAAAGACTTGGTTTTGTTAGGATGTCATGTACAGTATATCAAAGGAGATCAGTAACCAGACTGAAAGTCAGATGACGAAGAAAACAATCAGCACATGCACAGTTAAGCAGAGTTTCATGAAAAGAAGGCTTAATGTAATGAGTCATAATTTGGAAAAGTGTCTGGAAGTGGTCTCAGCATTCAAAACTCACAGTGGGCAGTGTAAGGTTTTAGAAACAGTTACTAAGTATGGACAGTCACAAGAGATGTGTTGTCACAGGTTCTGGGTTACTCCAAATACAAATTGCTTATCTTGGATAAACATATTGTACACCTACAGACTGAGTGCTCAGCACGGGCAGGGCACAGTATATATCAAAACATTTGGTAATAATTTCTCTAAAGGTAGTGGGATTTGTCCAGCTGTTGAGTAAATGAATCTGGATTAGGAAATTGTATTTCCTTTAATCAATGGATAATGAAGAGCATTTGTTCCTGACTTGTAAGACTGTCCAAATACCACCTCTGCTTTTGTTCAATAAAAAATAATATTCTTTGCTTTACTACATTATAAAAAAGTACTCTTTTCTGCCTTTCTGATCAGTTTCTGGGTTTAGTATCTTAATCCATTGTGTTCTACTTGTGTTTATTAGTGTATATGTAAGCTCATCTGTGTGGCTGTGCCAAGAACATTATTAATCATAGCAATAGCAGGAAAAAGAAAACTTCTAAGCCCACTGAAAAAGCAACAGTGTTCGGTAAGTTCAAGGACCCCAAGGATTAAGGTTTGGCTGATCGGAGCCACCTGTTGAAGTGAACGTGAAGGATGTGAATATGGTTCCCAAAGAAGAAGTGCAGATTGGTCAGTCTTGGCTAGAAGAGATACCCAGACCTTTGCAGGGAAGAAATGGTCAGTGTTAGCTCAGCTGCCCATCCTACCCAAACAAAAGGCTCACTTTTCATAATGGCTTCTTTGATGGTTACCTCTCTACATGTGTTTTTGTAAAGTAATATTTATGTGAAATATTTATATAGCTATCTATATAGCTGAGCAGGAAAATTTGCTATGAATCTTGGAATTAACTCTAAAACTATATCACTGAATTGACTGAACTGTTTTGAAAATAGAAATACATGCTTCAAGGAAAAAAAAACCAAAAATCAATCCTTTTAATATTATTTCAGTATTATGTGATAGCAATTTTAAGATACAGGAGTAATTCACAATTACGTGAGCTGTCCACTGAAGGATCAAACTTTAACGCAATGTACATGTGGCATGTGTGCCTAAGGCTTTGGGTTTAGAGACTGAAGGCAGGCAGGCATGAGGAGGACTACCTGTGACCAAGAAACATGTGTTCATTAAGGAACACCTCGGCGGGAGGGAAATAACGGAGCAGCTGGTAAAGCTGCACTGTGGTGGATTAACTTGGGTCACTGTGTTAAAGGCACTCGGAAAGATAAAGAGCAGCTTCTCACACACCACGAAAGACTACACGAACACTCCTACTCACTGGAAAATTCTGATCTTGCACGTATGATGAATGTGCTTTCCAGGTTTCCTTTCAAAATCATCTGTGTTGTTTTACAGCAGTTAAGGGGCATCCTGCGTTGTATCTTCTACACTGACATCAGCAGAGAATTTTCCAAGGTATGCCAGAACTTGTGCATGATCTTCAGCAGGAAGCTATCATTTGGTCCTGTAAGTCATGTGTTATTTATTATAAAACCAGAATAGGAACTGTTATTTTCACAAACAATTACGTGAATGGGGACCACAAGCCTTACTGACTTTCAGTAAAACTCACCTAAAACATTTAGGTATATTGCAAATTCCAGTAACCACACATAAGACTTCAAAGAGCTTTTGAAAAAGCATGAACTGCAGAATTTTTGGAAGAAAATTTTCTTTTTCATATGAATTTCCTTTGTAACTGTGAACTAGTCTACAAACAAGGATAGCATTTACCTACCAATCTGAGTTCAGCAGGCTGTCAAAACTTCTTAATGGAGTAACAGCTCCAGCTGAAGTTCCTTGTGAAGGCTGGCTCAACATCCATGCAAGTTAAGAAAAATTCAAATTACTGTATTGGTGAGCCCCTCATATCGTGACTTCTGGCCTATCCAGCTTTTGCAGATTTCACTGACCCAAAACTGATCCAAGGTCGTGTTACTCCAGAATCCAGAGAGTAAAAAGGATGTCTGCAGTAACTTACTTCTCTAATAGTACTTGATCAAACTCTGTTAATTCAGTTTCTATCTTGAGTCATTAGAATAAACTTTGGAAAAAGGTAGATTTCCCTTTAGTCAGCAAAGTTCCTTTTGTTGCATATTGCAAAAGAACTTAAGGGATGTTTGCAATGGACAGCACTGGACATTATCAGAAATGATGATCTTCCCTAGCGGTCTGTTATCAGCTACAGCAAAAGCACATTCATCAGTTCCTCCCTGCCCAAGTTTCTGTTTCTTGAATGACCAGGTTCAAGTGTCTGCAGCTTTGGCACAAATCGCAAGCAAATATTCCCCGAATACTGGGGGTTTTTTTCAGGGTTTTCCATTTCATTTATTAGTCCATTTTGCTCCTAATGTAATGTAGAGAAATTATTTTTATATGGAAGATATCCTTCAGTTGTCTCACACAGTAAAGTCTCTGCCTGTACATTTTCTATACTAATGCACAGACAAATCACAGATTTGTCTTAGAAATGCTTATTCAGGAACACATACAAATGCCATAACCAATCTGTGTTCAGTTTGACCACTGTGTAAAAGACACAGGCTTGCACTCCTCACCTATCCTAAAAGCTGTTCCTTTACATCCATGTAGAATAGGTGCTAGCAAGGCTGCACAAGTAGGAGACACTCTCTCTCAAAAAGGAGGTCAGTGTAGATCCAGTTAAAGAGTAAAGGGAAAAATCAAATTTCTCTCATTATTTCTGGAATATTTGTGGAATCTATGTCCATAAAAAGAACAATATGTTACAAAAATGAGCCTACTGAGTCACGGCAAAAGCCCATCTTTGCTCAGTCCCTTTCTCAGTGAAAGGGACTCAATCTGATGGGCTTTTTTTTCCATTTTCTACAGGTTCGTGCCTTTTCATGTTAGCAAACTGCAAAATATTTTAGCTAGAACAACCTAAAGTAACAAAAATCTTTGCTTGCCACTAACAAAGCAGACGGGCAGCAGTAAAGCGCTCTGTAAACACAAATTAAACTCCACAATGTTGTAGAACAGTATGTATCCATAAACTGCACTTTGCCTTCTTTCTTCTTTTGTCTTAGGGAAAAAACAGAGCCCTTGCACTGCAATGTTTGTTGAAGCCTTATTAAAAGAAAGATCTTCAAAGGTTACATGTTAATTCTCTTACCTGGTGCTTAGCCAGCAGATGGGGCTATTAAAGTCACATGAATGAAACAGAGAAACGCTGTAATTCCAAAATTAATGAAACACTCCAAGTAATACAGGGCTGAATAAAGCATACTTTATAGTGTAGAATAGATTTGGGTGCATTCAACAACATAATCATTTATTATTATTTTTAAAACAATGTGCATTGTTGGAGAGTATTGCATATGTTCATTTGTTTTATAAAGGATTGCCCTTTCTAATTTTATTTCTGGGCACAAATCTCTCTCAGATAATGAGCTCCACTTATGCCAGTGTGTTGCTTCTCAAGTAAGAGCTGCAAGATTAAAGGTATCACGATAGGACACTAGGTACAAAATCTGTATAATCTCAGTGTTTTGAATTGCCATGGGAATAGCTGAGTTCTCATCAAGTTATGTCTTGCATAGATAGCAGTCATGCTTGTCTTTTCCTAATGGTGCTACCATCACTCCCTTCACTGTTAACTATTGTTCAGGTGTAATTATAATGTGCCTGCAGAAATCCTATTAAATGTCTGGCTTTTGTTGGTAAATTATATGTATTGTAAGGTTTATGAACTGATTTATGTGTTAAAAAATTAGAGAAGAATTCTAACTAAAGAGCTAAGGTCCCCTGGAATATTATTTTTCAGTAAATAAAAGTAACAAAAGTAGCGGCCACCGGAGTATTTTAAACTGCAGATTTTGGTCCTTTTCTGCAGCTAAACCAATTCTACCTTTCAAACATTACAAATGACAAGTGAGCATTGCCCAAAGGCTGTCAGTCTGCAAGCAACACAGCCAGTGAGCAATTTATTAATTAAGGGCATAAGAGACATGTCATCCAGCTGCACATTTTGCCCAGACTCAAACCCAAAAATGCAGTTATGGACCTGAGTTCCTGAATTGATCTTGACCCAAAATACATTGCTAGAATACAGTTTTATTGCCAAATTTGATATGAGAATTGATAAGAGGGGAAAGATGTTTCCTATTATTTAAAAGGGAAAGTTCATTTGCCCAGAAACCTGAAACTGCCTAAGACATTGAAGAAAATAAAAAGGTGAAGGAGAAATGAAGGGACACACGTGCAGTTACATGAGGTCATCTTGCTGTCTTTGCAATCCTGCCTGTCTCTTTGTATCACTAAACTTGTGTATTAGTTTTCCACATACCTCATGTCTGGAAGGGTAGGATTAATACTGGCTGAAGGGTATATGGCCCACAAAACATTCAGACTGCCCAGCTGTGCAGCAGCCTGCAGCTGAGATTTGGTAGAATTCTTGCTTTTATAAATGAAAAGCTATCAAAAATGTTACCTGATTTCTGAAGAGGCAAGAATTACACATGAATGTTTCAACTCGGCATCTAACTACTGGCTTTTATACATCAATTAGCTTTTGCATATTTACAGAGAATGAGATTGAGAGTTAGGTCCATAACGTGCAGCTAGCACACTATTAAACCTAACACCAAACACTCACGTTTCTGTAGTGTGCTGATTTTTACCTTCCTCTATAGCTGAGAAACATGGAAATGCTAGCACTGGTACATCAAAGCATTGGAAAAATTTAATCAACGGCACCTTCAAGCTATTATGCATATCAAGTGGCAAGATAAAATCACGAATAACAAAGTTCTGCAAAGTGGTTGCACAAACAGTGTTGAAGCAATCTTATAAAAGCGCAGCTTTGCTGGACTGGACATGTCCTCTGCATGGAGGACACCAAGCTCCCAAAGGAAAAAACGTGTATTAAACTTTTAATGTGTGAAAGATCAAGAGACTGACTGAGGCAGGAGTAAAAAGATGCCCTGGAAAAAAGAAGAACCTCACCCATTGTGACACAGGTAGCAACACATGTGAAGTTGCAGTGGCAAACAAAACATGTTGGCGAGGCCCATTAACATCTGCTGCAGAAAGCTTGGAAGAAAGACATGCAAGCCAAGAGGAGAAGAGGGTAACTGGCAAGCACGGAGACTGTGAGAGCGAGAGCACGTGCGTAGCAGCTGCAGAAGCAGCCAGCAAAGATGATCCCAACAAATGGAAGCTGATGACACAGAAACTCCTGCTGCTTCTTTGTCTTCAGGACAGGCATCAACCAACGATGACAATTTCCCATTTGGACCTTCATGCCAACCTCTAATCTGCACTGCAGCAGTTAATGTTATTCTTGGAGCTAGGTAGATTCTTGCCTAAACAGAAGGAACCTAAAAGAGTCATGTTCACTTCAGCTCCATTAAAAAATGTGGGTGGGGTGAAGTACATGGGAAAGAGGCAATCATGAAAATGATCCATAAGGAAGTTTGTTTCGTGCTTCTAAAAAGGATTTGGCAATAGGGGATTGGGGATTTTCTGATTAGGGAAAGGTCCTATTGTTAATGAAGACCTCTTACACAGTGGGCTTAAGGGAGGAGGGGGTGCATCCATTTTAAAAAAAGAAATCATCCTTTTTTTTTTTTTTTCTCCTTTTCCTCTGGCAATGCCTGCTCCACTTCTTTGTTACTAAGCTTAGGAGACTTTTACTTGCACAGGAGACATGAAAGAAGGACATTAAGTTCACGTCACATCTGTGAACATGTTGCCATGTCAACAGGCAGTACTTTGTGGCTTAATTATTGATTGACTCATGTTCCTCTAGGACATAACACAAGCAATAACAGCACACTGAGCAGCTCTTCTAAGTTAGATACCTACTTATGCCATAGGAGAGGTGTGGCACTTCTAACCCAAGCATGGCTAAGGTCTGTATCTGAGTTTTAGAAGATGACCCTTTTACAGTCATCTTGAATGGAGAATATGACGGTCTCAAGAACACATAATAATTATATAAATCGCATAATACAAAGCTGGGGCAGAACTTGTCCTTAAGATCCAAATCCCCAGCCTTTACAACCCAGGTTGAAGAGGAGCTCTTTTAGGTTATGAATACATAAATTCCTACAATCACTGTTTAATTCCTACAATCTGTTACTCACAAATTAGGCCTAGCCACCGGAACAAGTTATTTCCAGGCATTAACTGTTAAATGAGCAAAGGTAAGAAATTACAGTGCGTTACCTAATCCATGGCAACTATTCATGTGCATGCTCTGGGCACACTGTGGTGGGTACAAGGTTGCCTAACTCACTTCTTTGAGCAGCAGCTACCTGAAATTACCTTGTTTTTACCAAGATGCAAGAGCATGCACTCCAAGAGTTACCATGGAGCATGAAACATCCTGCAAAATCACCACCCTAACTTGCTTCACAGGAATTTGTTCCCATCGTTATGTGCCAGTTGTATGTCTACATGCACACAGCAAGGGGATTACGAACAGGCAGAGAAGAACATGGAGTAGTTCCCAAAACTCGCAGTAATGTGTGGGGAAGATAACCAGAATGAGAAGAGAGGGGTAATATTTTTTAACGTGACAGATCTGAATCTGATCTGTTTCACAGCACAGTAAATCAGGATTATCTACACTCAAGTCTTATGAAGTCTCCTTTGCAAGAGTAAATTCTGATCCTCCACCAGAAGCAGAGTCAGGCAGGATTCTTAGGCACTCAAAAACAAAAAGAAAGGGTAAAGTCTCATTTTTCAAAAGAGGGTATTTAGACCGGCTATACAGTAAAAAGCATGTAGGAATGCAAGATACATCTGTAGTCTAAAAATATATATATATTCTTTTTTATCATATAGGCAGTTCCTTTGAAAATTTCATCTATCACTTAAGATTTTAAGCTTCACATGCTGTGAAGTAGATGCACAGAAAGAAGCAGCCAGCATTTTGAACATCCTTTTGATGTGTGTGGTCATGTTCACATCTTGCAAAGTTTAATGTTTCAAACCCAAGCTGTAGACATAGTGGTTCTCACACTCACTCAATTTGTCACTGCTGTACCATTATCTATATGCCCTGGGCCAAAATGAATGCTCTATGCAGCTTAGTTCCTTTATTGTAACATAAAGAAGTATTTAAGATGCTGCTTTGAGTCAGGAGTTAGTCCTATTTGATCCAAGAATGTTTTAATTAGCTACGTTGCACCATTTTGGCAAGACTATTTAAACCACGGACAGTTAATTGTTATAAATGTGCGCTCCTATATCATTCATATATATATATATAATTTCTTGCATCTGCATATCAAAGTTAAATTTCAAGATACCATTTTACAATAAACTCTTTTTTCTGGTTAGAACACATATTTGCATGGAAATGCACTTGATACTTGTTGAGCTGGCAATATTTGCTTTTCAGAATATGACTTTGGAATTTGCTGTTGTTTCTTGAGAAGTATCATCTCCAATTTAGAAAGCTGGTCTCATGATATGTTAACCCATCAGCTCTACTGATTTTAGTCTGTGACTGGGACCACATCTGTCCAGGGCTCAGAAGCTCCTCTATAAAGATATCAGGACTTCCTGTCTTCCAAGGGCTGTTCTCTAGTGTCTAGTGATACTCTCTTAACGCATATAATGCTCAGCACATTGGGATTACAAACTCTGTTAGGGCTTCTTAGCACTACAAATGAATGATAATGAGCCAATTTTAGTTTCAAAAGACTACATCAATCCAGACCATTTAAGTAAACAAGCTCACTTCATATAAAGAAATGGTACAGCCTTACAAATTCTGTTTTTTACACGCCTGTAAAAATGACATTTTTGGCTCCTAATTGTTCTCGCTTAGAACTACTTTTCAATTTAATGAGCCAACTTTTCTTCTGCCCCTTTACTCCCCTCTCTTTAAACATTAATCTCTTGGGTAAAACATTGTCAAATGACTCCTGAAAATCTAAAAATATAATGTCCACAGTATACCCTATCTTGGCAGTGTTATCTTCAAAGAGTTCCAGAAGGCTAGTGAAGCATGACTTCTTTTTTCCTAGACCGTGTATATACACCTAATCAGGCTGAAGGATGCTTTTACTAGATACTCCTTCTCCTAATCTGTTAAAATTCTTTCAAATATCTTCGCTACACATGAAATTAACCTGACCAGTCTGTAATTCCACATGCTGAAGTCTTTGTTAAAGAAAGCCCAAAGTGAAAGAAAATAATGATGCAGAGGAGCATTTAATTTGTGAGAGCTTGACATATGCTGCCAGTGCAGCCTTAATGGAGTGAGAAAAGTCCTGGTTTACCTCAGGAAATGTTAGGAGTCAGTATGTCACGGTGCCTCAAAACTTTCTTGTTTTTAAACACTGGAATTACACCGACCACTGGCCTGTTCTGACAGAGTCCTCCCACCGTCTGGGCCTTCTGAGCGTGGGCACAGGGGAGATGGGCAGAAGTCTGATTCTCATTTGTATAGCCTGAAGAAAGGAGGATTCCAGAACACGCTTTTCTTGCTATTTTTGTGGGGGAAAAAACAGTGCAGGGAAGGCAACAGAGCCATGGACCTAGTCTCTCCAGAATCAATCAGGACAGTCATGTACATGACTTTGGACATACAAAATGTTTCTTCCTCTTTCTTCTAAATTGACACAGCTTGACATATTCACCTCCCTTAACAAAAAGAAACACTAATTAATGCTTTCCTTGTTATGCCAGTCTTTTTTCTGTATTTTATATAGTCTCTTGCATGCCACGACAACCCAACGGCCTACCACACAATGACAAACCAAAAATTTGCTTGTGAAATACCTGATTTCACCACTGTATTTCATATTGATGACCTCTCGGCAGCTGTGAGCAGAGAGCCTGTAGCTGGGGGGGCATCACTAATGGTTGTTCACCTGAAGGACAGCACAACCTTGCGCAGGCTGCCTCACAGTAAAGGGACAAGAGGAAACTAGACAAAACTGAAGTGAAACAGCCCCATACCATTTTCGAGAGTATGATTAGATGGTTTATTCCCTTATTATTGGACACACATCCTTCCTTTCTGCCAGCAGCGTTGAGCTAAAATGCAAAAATCACAACACACAGTGGCACTATGAGGTCACCATGGCTTTAGTTATATTTTCTATTTAAAATAAATCTTACTTTGCGATATCGTTTATTCTATTGAATTTATATACTGATATTTGTGAAAAAATCATGAAGATTCCTCTACCAAGGAGTCGTGCAGCAAGACCTTTTATGATAACATTGGCTCAGTAATTAGGTGCAGCTGGCATGGATCACGTGACTCTCTTCCCAGTGGTTAAAATTGTCATTAGTCTTAGATACATTTTCTAAAGAATGTAGAATAATTTATAACCTTTGTTTACCAAATGTCATCATTAATGATGATTATGAAGTTAAAATATAGTAATTATTATATAACAAGACTAACTGATTCAGTACAGGGCTATTACTGCACACTCAATCACTCTTACAAGAACAGCATTTTTCTTTTTTAATACATTTCTAAACAAATTATGGGTAAATGTTGCTTCTCCCATATTTAATATATAGTAGCATCTGAGAGGCTACAATGGGGCAAAATTATCACAGAAGATCCTTAAACACATAAAGTGAAGGGAGTTGACAGATAATCTGATTTGGGGGTCTAGATTTGTCATGGCAGTATTAATGAACTAAACACTGCAGTATTAATGAACTAAACACTGGATTGAGAATAAAAAATAAGGATTTGTGACATATAAGAAGTTGGACAACATGGGCTAGTGATGTTTCTGGCCTTAAGGTCCTATCAGCCTGTGTGCTTTTGTTTCAGAAATTTATTTAGTCATAATTTAGGGTCAAATAACCTGCACATTCAGGTTTAATATCATGTAATACGAACATCTACACAACTAAAAAATGGTGCCACGTGATTTTTCATACCGTCTTCTAGAGCTACTGCTCCTCATATTTTTCTTAAGCCATGTATAAAAATAACCATCAAATTTAGGGATCTATTTGAAATTTAATGTTATGTTAAATATTCTACTAGACCCAGTTACTCCCTCAAATACTTCTAAATGGGTCTTGCCTGAATCATCAAGCTCCTGATAATCTGGTAGCAGTTAATCTATTTATTTGTGTAAGTCTCTAGATCTTGGAGTCTTTTATATTAACCAGCCTATTGACTGTTGCCTATTGAGATTTTCTGGACAAAACAGATGACTCAATGTCTCTCTCCTTTCTGGAGAGAAAGGAAAGAAATTTGGAGGTGTGACCACCTACTTCAGTATGTTTCTGTTTGGAACAACATTCTCTTACATGATGTCTGAGAGGATAAAAGAACTTCTTTTGTGATGTTACTGCTCCTTCCACTCATTCTTTAACACCCTTAAAATCAAACTCCTGGCTCAGAACATCCAAGGGTTTTCAAAAGCTCAAACTGATAGATATATTTTTTAAATTTTTTGAATGTGTTTTTGCAAACATATACCCAGGATATCTGGTTCCTATGCCATCTACTTTCGACCAAGGAAATTGCCTAGGAAGTTACTACCCTTCAAAAATATAATTAACTCACAGTTTTGTTCAGGAACAAAATCTCTCCTTCAGCATTGCCCAGTAGCCCAGACTGAACTCTTCCAAACAAGAAGTGTTTGCCTCCTTTTCCTGCTGCCCTAAAATGAGTGTGGAGGAGAAGTCAAGATCCCAGCCTTTTTTACACTTTTTCACACTGAAACAAAAATACATTCCACTGAGGTCCTGAACAGTCAGTAGTTAGCAACAAGACACAAAAGGCAATTCAATACAACTGAGGCCTGAAAGCTTCTTAAAAGCAGAATTCCCAAAATCAGACTGCAGCTCAGACTCTCCTCTGCTCGTTTCTGCTGGCTAGCCAATTTGTGGAAGTAGATCCATTGCTTTGCCTTCATTCTGCCTCTTTTTATTGATCATGCATCCTTTGAAAAGTAGAAAGAACACACTTGGGGATTGCAACTCTGACTACACCTCAGGCAGAGCTCTCTGCTGAGGAGTCTGCTTGCTAGCACACACCTCAGGTTTAACACACACGTCTCACAGCAAACGGAAGTGCTCACAACATATTTGCATTCCCAAATATTCCCATTGATTTCAGAATACCAGAAACTGGTAAATACAATCAATCAAATACAAAAATGGGCAAAAAGTGCATGTAAGCATATTAAACATCCCATGTTGATTACCTTTTTGTGCAAGAACTTCCACTGCTTTTCACAGTCCTGAAATCAAATTCTTGCTGTTCAAGAGGGACTCTTCAGCTGAGGGTTTAACACAGTGTTCTACCATAGAGGAAATCCTAGTTCACATTCCAGCCCTTCTACCAAATGGAATGGAAATGGAATACATTTATTCCATGTATAAATTTAATCTCTTCCAAGTGCTCATTGGACTAATAGCCTGGCAATCTTTCAGCACTAGCCTTTTAAGCATCAACTCATTTTAGAAAAGAAAATAATCTTTAAACTCCTGTGTATAGAATAAGAGAGTCTTCATTCTATTTCAGAATGATGATGAGCCTGAGATAAAATAGAAGTGTTGTTTTATTTACAGCAGAGTGAATTGTCTATGAGATCTCTATTATTAATAGGTATTTTAAACTTTAAAAATTGGAACAGTCCAATTTACTAGAAGAAACATTTTGGCTTAGCTAATTCCGCTGTTTGATGATAAGATAAACACTTATAAAAGATTCATTTAGAAGAATTCCCACATTTTTATTGCAAGACTAAATACAGAGTTAATAACTCCAGTTGCAGCACTAAATCAATATGAGTTTTTCTCTCAAAGTCGCTTGGTCTCTGTATAGCTGTAACAACACATGGTCTAAAAACTCTCAGTATAAATTTTCAGGTAATATTTTACTTGTCAAAAAAACTTTAAAAAATCTAAAACAGATTTAAGCGAGTCTCACATGACCTTCTCAATTTATCTTCTGTTACATGGTTCATTTAATATTTTTGTATGATTACTAAGTTGATCTTGTAAACACTTACTCATATGATTAACTAAATCTGGGTAACTTCAGTTACCATTTTCACTGAGATTCAGTGAGGCCACAAAGTGCCCAAAGCTCCTTGTGATTAAAGGGCTCAAATTCTGCATATAATAAGGGTACTGACTACATTTGTCTGCAGCTACATGAAATAACACTGTGATAACTGTGCGTATTATTTGACAAATACAGTTCCAAATGCATAATTGCACAGTAACTGTCTAGTCAAAAATCACTAGATAACTTTGAGGTGATGATCATCTTTCCCTATGTTCTACACATACGTTATGTACAAATGTAACATGCACACGGCGTTGGTGACACAAAGGGTGTGTGTGAGGTGCAATCTCTTCTTTCATACACATTATGATCTGTGGATCATACCTTGGTTCATACCTCGGATGGAGCCATCGTGCACGTGCCCTCGGGAAGACCAAAGGACATCAGCAACTATTTGCTTGTGGGCCGTGAGCACATGGGGAGCCGTGGAAGACACTGAAAGAAGAGGAAAACACTGATTTTCCTGCACCTTGCCCAAGTTTGACAACAATGTCACTTCACACGTCGAAACGCACATTTACACCAACGCAGAGGGTGGGAGCCGCTGATGAGGACGCGCAGGGTAATGATGGTGCTGAGGGACAGAGCGGCCACCGTGGTCCCCGCCGCCGCCCCACGCGGGGCCGGCTCCGGGGGAGCTCGTGGGCCCGGGCCCGGCGCTGCCCACAGGTGCGCGGCAAGGGAGGCGCCTGCGGGGGAGGCCCTCGCCCTGGCGCCCTCGCCGGGGCATAAATGGCCGCGGAGGCCACGGCCACCCCCCTGGGAGTGGAGCAGGCGCCGCGGCCGGGCGCGGGTCGCCTCAGCACGTGCCCCCGGCGGGACATGGAGCCGGTAAGCGCCCCCGGGCGGGCTGCGGGGCGCGGGGGAGGCTGCGGGGCGCGGGCTCCCGCCGTCACCTCGCGGCGGCC